>CAKOAT010249598.1:0-39005 GCA_932364175.1 Eruca vesicaria subsp. sativa | reverse complement strand
TCCCCGTAGTTCGCCCATGCTCCGATCCAGAGCTGATGGTGTAGTTATGCGCCCCCTGAAGATCTTGTCCCTCGTGATGGACGTACTTGTCGTTACGAGGGTTTTTCTTTTTCAGCTTTTGCTCAGATGCGGCGTTTTTTGCAGACGTCTTCTTTGGTTTATGCTGCTTTGTCAGGATCTTAGTCTCCTCTTCTATTACAATGAAATCAGTAGCTTTGTCGAGCGCGTCTTGGATCGTACGCGGCTTCTCGAGAGTTATGCACTTTCTGAACTTCAATTTAAACCACAGTGACCTTCTCAGCTCGTCGATGGCTACTCTGTCACTTATTCCGCTAAACCTAGCCATGATGAGTTTTAACTTATTCATGAAATTGTGGAGAGGTTCGTCTTCCTTTTGGGATAGACTCCAGAGGTCGGCGTTGGAAGTTTCTCGGTTTATGAACATCGACTACTGCTTTAGGAGCTCTGAAGCAAGCTGGCGGAAACTCCCGATCGAATTCCGCTTAAGTTGAGAGAACCATTCGAGAGCAGCCCCTTATAGGTTTTCGACGAAGAGACGGCAGTAACCTGCGTTCTTTTTGCTTTCCTTGAGCTTGGCGCGACCCATAGTGATCTGGAAGGCCTGCAGTTGCGCTTTGGGATCAGTCGTCCCATTGTAAGTCGGCACTTTGAGCTTTCTGGGATCGTTAAGCTTAATCTCGGTGATACGAGTCGTAAAAGGTGTTTTCCAAGATTCGTACAGTATCTGATCAATCTTGGGCGCGGTGCTAGTGGCATGGTGAATTCGAGACTTCACTGCTTTTACCGCTGCGGCCATTTTAGTGATATAATCGCGGAGATCGCGAATCTCAGTTGGGTCGCCAGAAGTTTTCCGACCCCGTCGACGTTTGTTATGAGTAACTTGAGATCGTTCCTCGGCCGTTTTCTCATGGTCCATGCAATAGAGCTCCTTTTCGTCCTTGGTGGGAGAGTGTTCAGGAGAAGAATCGGGCTGAGGACTGCGATCTTTCCTTCTTCTTGGATGAACGTTAGGGTCTTCCTCCGAAGGATCGGATTAGTCGCTTGTTTCCAGATTCACCATTTCGACACAGTCGTCCTCGACCTCCTGTTCGCGAGAAGAAGATTTTTATGAGTTCTTTTGTGTCGCGTCAGGGTTATCTTTTTTGGAGGTTTGCCCCGGTTGATTACCCTGCTCGGTTCCGGGACGACCATAGGAGTCGCGAAGTTGAGTCTTCTTCCGTGGATTCTTGTGGTTCCGCGGGGGCGGATAGCTTTGGTCTTTGCAGTTAGGGTTTCAACCTGTTTCGCGAGAGATTTGTTTAGCTTATCCTGCTCGTCTGTCCTCTTCTGATAGGCGGAGAGTACCTCCTCAGCGACGTGGTGTTAGCCGCAGCGTTAACCGTGGTCGCGTCTGGAGTTAGAGTTTCAACGTTTTTGTTTTCACGAGTTGGTTGTTTTCTGTCATCATAGTTGATTAGGCGTAATGCGGTCTGAGAGTTAGATAGATCCGTAACCCCCCCCCCCTCTTCTAGCGCCAAACTGTGGGAACCGAAATTCACACTGTCGATTTCCGTAAATAAAGGAACTTAGAAAAAACCCAAATTTTCTAGAGGTCACGGATATCTTTTTAACCACACGCAAGAAATCAGAATACGATAAAAACAGTCTAGTAATGTGAGAATCAAAAAGAAAGGAAGGAGGTTTCTTATTCCGATTTTGCGTAAGAACGGTACAACGAGGTGAAACCCTTGGCTACAAGAGCTGACGACGAGTTTCCTGGTTTTAGCAACCTAAGACCAAAACCATAGTTGAGACGCAGCTTGAAAATAAAAAACGGAAAATTTCCTAAATGCTCTAAGTTTTTCTTTAAGATGAGAGCTCTAAAAATCGTCCTATGTTCTTTTCCTTTACCTTATGCTTATATACTCATTCTCTAGGCGGTTGGTCTTTTCTTTTCCGCTCCGATTTGTGCGTATCGGAAATGTTCTATTTTTCTCAATCTTTCCATTTTTCTTCAGAAAATTTCTATTTTATCTTCAACTTGACATTTTCCAACTCCTGCGAGTAGTAAACCGTCATCATATCTTTGGGCTGGATCTTTTCTAAAGTCGTGTGTGAGCCTTTGTCGCGTTTTAGGACTTTCCGAGCCATTTTGCGATTGAGCTAGTTTATGACTTTAGATGAGATCGTTTCATGATACGACGCCGGTTTTTATAAAACATCTCGAGTTAATTGTAAATTTTGGCAATGTTCGGTGTTTCGTTTAACCATTGCCGTTTTGTACGATTTACTCAAGGTTTTCCGAGAAAACAAGTCTTTAGCATTTTTTACAAAATATCTCGAGTTAATCGTATAGTTTGGCAATGTTCGGTGTTTCATTTAACCGTTGTCGTTTTATATGATTTATTCGAGGTTTTACGAGAAAACCGGTTTTTTACGGTTTTTATCGTAAAACTCCAACGGTAAGACGGATCGAGGCGACACGAGAGATGTTACGATCACGGTTCAGAGTACGATCGAGTCGATGGGCATGGATGGTTTAACTCAGCTCGCCAACAGGCGAGCTGGTCAAGGGTGCCTAGCTCACCTGTTGGCGAGCTGGATTGGACGGTTCAGCTCACCAATAGGAAAGCTGGTCAGAGCTGGCCAGCTCGCTTGTTGGCTAGCTGGACTGGACCGTTCAGCTCGCCAACAGGCGAGCTGGTTAGGCACGGCCATCTCGCCCGTTGGCGAGCTGATCAGTTGTTCGGTTTCGATTTTTTTCTCATTTTCTTGATCCGAGATCCTCTCGGAGAATGTAAGGGGAAACAATCATAAGTGTTGATCTCGAGGTTATTGTTTTTGACCTTAATAACGGCTTTTATCGTCTCAGGGAGTTTGGACGTTACGGCCCTGTTTTACTAATTTGGCCAGTTTGGACAATCGGGGATTGTTTTATTTGGTTTTCCGATGATTCCCAAGTTGACAATTGTTAAGTTTACAGATTTCATTTGTTCGGAAAGTCCTTAGATTTCTTCTCGAAGTTTTTTTCGTATTTCTAAAACCTATTTTTAATTTTGCGGAAAGTTTTGGTAGTTGATTCTGTCGTAACCGATTATGACCCCAGCATCATACACCGCTGCATGGAGAGGAAAAAGAGAAGCTGCTAATGAAGTGCAAGGGAGTCCAGAAGAGAGTTTTACTTTACTACACTTTTATATGCACATGCTGGAACAAACAAATATTGGCACAAGAACAATTGTGGAAGTGGATGAGGACCAAAAATTTAAGTATCTTTTTTTGCCCTTGGAGCTAACATAGAAGGGTTCGTGTGATGAGGAAAGTCCTCATTGTGGATGAAACACACCTAAAGAATGTTTATGGTGGATTTCTCCTAGTTGCGACAGCTCCAGATCCCGATCATCACCACTACCCAATTGCGTTTGGTGTAGCAGATGGTGAGAATGATGAAAGTGGGATATAGTTTATGGAATAATTGAAAATAGTGATCAAGGATGTCCCAGGATTGGTGTTTCTTTCAGATAGAAACAAAAGCTTGATCAAGTCAGTACGTCTAGTGTTCCCTGAGGCCGAACATGGGTATTGTATTTGGCATTTGTCTCAGAATGTTAAAGGCTACGTCCATAACAACAAAGATACTTGCGCATTCAAGTTTAGAGAATGCGCACACGTTTATACAGAGGCGGAGTTCAAGTACCTTTATCATGCTTTTCGCAGAAAGTATCCTAGTACAGCGGAGTATCTTGACAAGAGTGTTGACGAGAAGAAATGGACTAGATGTTACTTTCGAGGAGATAGGTACAATGTTCACACCACCAATTCAGTAAAATCTTTTAATGGTGTAATTAAGGACGCAAGAAAGTTCACCTTGCTACCAATGTTTGATGTTATCAATGCAAAAATGGCTGAATGGTTTAACAAGTATAAAAAGAAGGCGGGTGAGATACTATACACATTGAAGCTTGTCCTATTGTGGAAACTGAAATGTTTAAGAGATGTGTTGATGCAGGATTTCTCACGGTTGACGAGTTAAACAGCTTCCATCAAGAGTACATTGTGCATGGTTCTGACGGGAAGCTTTATGCTGTTGATTTGGCTATGAAAACTTGCAGCTGTGAGGAATTTGATAAAGACAAATATCCTTGTGTGCATGGAATAGCTGCTGCAATATTCATAACTAAGGCAGCAGGAAGAGAACTCCATCTATTTGAGTATTGTTCAAAATACTATTTAGTGGAACAATGCGCTTTTGTTTATCACAGGACAATATATCATGTTGCTCATTTGTCTGATTGGGTTATACCAGAAGATGTTAGAGCAAAGAAAATAATTCCTCCAGATTTTGAAAAGAAGAAAGGAAAACCACAACAAACAAGATTTCCATCAGTAGGAGAATCCCGTGGAAGAGGAAAAAGAGGCTGAGGAGGAGCTAGAGGAGACAGAGGAGGAGGTATGGCATGATATTTTGAATGTGGAAGTGGTTCAGTACTACCTAGGATTGTTTTATTATGTGTAATCTGAACTACTGGAGATTACTGGAATTTTTATATACAATTTGGACTACTAGATTTTATTGGTATTATTATGTGCATTTTGGATTACTAGGGTTTATTGGTATTATTATGTGCAAATTGGACTACTGGGTTTTACTGGTATTATTATATGCAATTTGGACTACTGAGTTTTAAATTCTTTATGATGTAAATTTAGACTATTTTTATGATTTCAATTCGTACACTATGTCTACGATAAATATATACATTTATAATATTTGATAATTATTTTCAATATCTTAAGAAAAACTTATCAGTTTCCCAAAAAACATCCTTAACTTTTTATGTTAGTGTGTGAATGGTTCTAGTATAGTAAGGAGAATCTTTCAAAATACGTATTCCTGGTAAATTGTTTTGTAAATGTGTTTTTTAACAAGATTCAGTAAAATCATTGGTTTCCCTACAAAGCTTTCAATTGTGATAGTTTAACTAGATAAACATAAAAGTTGTCAAAATATTACTATGTGTATAGTAGTATTACTACAACCTTGAAGATTATTAGGTGTATTATTAAGTGTTAAATATATTACTAAATCTATATAAGACGGCTACACGTTTTACATGGGAAACATGTGAAATTCATTTTTTTCATTCATTTTATATATATTTAGGTGTTTTACATGTGTTTTTCATTTTTCCTATAATATTTTAGTTTTTCATAGCACTTGATTTTTAGACATAATAATAAACCCAGTAATTCCAGTTATTCTTTTTTTTTTTTTTGAACACCAAATTGAAATATAAAGAAACCCCATGAGCTAAACTAAGCTATGGGGGCTGAGTTGCAGTGGTACAAGGCCGATTTTGCTAAACTATCGGCAAAGGAGTTCTGAGCACGAGGAATAAACTTAAAGATAACAATACTGAAATAAGAAGATAACGTCTCGATGTCCCGGATGATTCCGTAGATATCCGCCGGTTGGAGTCTCGAGGAGATAGCAGCTAGAAGTGCTTGACAATCTGAATTGATACAGATTCGAGAGTGACCTACAGCTTTCGCATGTAGTAGAGTCGTCCGCATGGCCAGTGCCTCAGCCATAAGCGGAGAAGAAACAGATGTTTCGCTCCTGGATCCCTGAAACATAATAGAGTTGTCTGTTCCCAAGACAACCCATCCAGTTCCTGCCGTGAAGGTGTCTGGTCGCCACGCTGCATCTGTAAAGAAGATGGCATCGAAACCCCCTGATGGTGGAAGGGAAATCGCCCTGTAACCCGAGTCGGTCCTCCCTGGTTTCTGTGGCTGTGCTTGAAACCATTCTCTCGCCATTGTAATTGATTTGGAAACGATTTCCATATCTGTAGATGTTTTATTTTCAAAGATCACCTTGTTCCTGGCTACCCAAATGTTCCAACATATCCAAGGAAATAAAGAATGTGAAACTCCTAGTGGTGGAAGACAAGTAAGCTGTTCCGAGGCTTTGAAGGCTTCAACAAAATTGGTGAAGTTTGAAGGATCAAAGCCCTGCTTCCATAAATCAGATCCCCAAATGCGCCGAGACATAGCACAATGTAAGAAAACATGTTCCGCAGTCTCACTTTCACCACAAAACACACAAGCAGAGGCGCCAAGGAGTCCCCTTGCCACCAGGTTTTCTCCAAGTGCAACAGCTCCATGAGTCACTTTCCAAACAAAGAGCTGGATCTTTGGGGAAGTACAGCAATTCCAAATAGCTTTGGCTCCTTCTTTTTCTAGTTCCTGGACCTCTGCGCCTCCGTGTTTATTGGATGCTGCAATATAATATCCCGATTTTGCTGAGTACACTCCATTCTTTGAGGCTAACCAAACATAAGCATCATCGGCTCTAAACAAACTTGGTTTGATCTTCAGAATCTCTTCGCTGAGATGTGGCAGAATACAGTTGATCCTTTGTATATTCCATTCATTGCTCCCTCTACACAGGAGGTCGGCCACAACAAGATCCTGATCTTCCTCCTTTGCTGGACCAAACGGAGTAGTTGGCAGACAAGTGCTAATCCAGGGGTCCTTCCATAACCGTGTCTCTTCCCCATTGCCAATGGCTTTTCCCAAGTGTGTAATAAGCAGATTTCGCCCCTCAAGAATACCCTTCCACCCATGTGATGATGTCTTCGCGGGAGAAACCTGTAGAAATGGCACAGCTCGACAATATTTCCCAATCATCACCCGGGCAAAGAGGCCCTCGGGTTTAGTCACTATGCGCCACGCCTGTTTTGCAAGAAGAGCCACATTAAAGGCTTGAATGTCTCTTATCCCCAGCCCCCCCAACGCCTTGGGTTGGGTGAGATCATCCCATGATACCCAACACATACTCTTTTTTTCCGGAGAGGAGTCCCACCAGAATCTAGTAAATACGGATTGGATCCTTTTGCATAAACTGACGGGCAAAAGGAAGCAAGTCATGGCATACGAAGGGACTGCGGTTAGAACTGATTTCAACATAACAAGCTTGCCGGCACTAGAGAGATGTCTTGATGCCCATGAGACTGCTTTCCTGCTGATCCTATCAACTATCCCGGTGAATAAATCTCTTTTGCGTCGTCCAAAATGTTCCGGGAGTCCCAAATATTTCCCCACCCCTCCTTCTTGAGCAATCCCGAGGAAATTTTTGACACGTAAACGTGTCTCCTGCGGGGTCTTAGCTGAAAAGGAGATGGAGGATTTGTTGGTGTTAATCATCTGGCCGGAAGCTTGCTCATAACGACTAAGAATGCTTTTGAGCGCCGTACAGCTGGCAGGGTTTGTGTTGAGGAAAAACATGGTATCGTCCGCAAACAATAAATGATTGATCCTTGGTGCTGCAGTACCCATTTGTATCCCTGACATATGGCCGCTTCTCTGAGCCTGTCGGCATAACCCAGACAGCACTTCTCCGCAGATAATGAAGATGTACGGGGACAGCGGGTCACCTTGTCGTATCCCCCGTGATGGTACAACTTTCCCGAAAACCGAGTCGTTGACGAGGAAGGAGAAGGAGACAGAGGATACACACTGTAGTATCCACTCGATCACCCTCGTGCAGAAGCCATAGCGCTCCAGTACCATTCTGATAAACTTCCATTCAAGCCTGTCATAGGCTTTGCTCATATCCGTCTTAACAGCCATAGTACAATTTTTCTTAGCCTCAGAGATCTTCAAAGTATGGAGAACTTCATGAGTAATAAGGACATTGTCTGCAATTGATCTTCCGGGGACGAAGGCGGACTGTGTCTCTGAAATAATATCACCAAGAATAGGTTTAAGCCTGAAGGAGATGATCTTTGTTATTGTCTTATAAAGCACATTACACAGAGCGATAGGACGGTAGTCCGATACAAGTTTAGCTCCAGTGATTTTCGGTATGAGTCTAACATAAGTCCGGTTTGTTTCTGCGGTCATCTCTCCTGAACTGAAAAATCTCTGGATCTCCGAGATGAAAGCTGTTTTGACAACACTCCAGTTGGACTGGAAGAAGCATGCTGAGAACCCGTCTGGTCCCGGAGCTTTGTCGGGATGTATATTGAAAAGAGCTATGCGGATCTCTTCTTCCTCTGGTATGCTCACTAAGCGATCATTAGTCTCCTCGGATATGGATGGTGTGATGGCTGCTGCTACTGTATTCCAAGTCTCTATATCGGTAGAAGAATTTCCCAGCGAAGTGTAGATTGTGGCGAAGTAAGCAGATATTTGCGCCCCTATTTGCTCCTCCTCATAATATTCCTTGCCCTCTGCATCTTCAATTACTGTTAATCTGTTCCGGGCTCTTCTTCCTTTGGCCACCGCATGAAAATAACCCGAGTTCCTATCCCCGGAAGCCAGCCACATAATTCTGCTTCTCTGCCGCCAGAATTCCTCCTCCATACGGTATGCTGTAAAAATCTGTTGGTTCAGAGACGCAATTAAAGCCTCACTACCATTTGAGTCTGTCATGGCAATGTCGAGATTCCTTTTCAGTGTTGTGATTCTTTCCTTGCTGTTTAAATATTGCTCCCTGCTCCAAATCGAAATTGCTTTTCGGCATCTAGCCAGCCTTGCCTCCACCGGTGAGTTAGTTTCAGCGTTCCAGTTTGTGGCAATTAGCTCTTTCACCTCTGCATTATCCTTGAGTCTTCTATCATATCGAAACAGACGATTCTTTTTCCGCTTGCCAGCATCAAAAAACGACATCAGTGGTCTATGGTCTGAGCTAGCATCAAAGCTAAGATACTGGCTTCTTCCTGTCGGAAATTTATCTGACCATGCCGGATTAACCAACGCTCGATCTAACCTGCAATAAACAAGTCCGTTTTTTCTTTTGCCCCTCCAAGACAAACTGTTGCCAGAGTGTTTTAAATCAAACAAATCGCAGCAGGAGAGCATATTCCTGAAAGCGCTGAAGGAGCTTTCCGCTCTTGGTTTCCCTCCAGATTTTTCACTGTTATCTATTATCTCATTTAGATCTCCAGCAAGGAACCAAGCCGAGCTTCTTGTCTGCGCCAAGTTAATGAGTTTGTCCCAAACGCGGTATCTGTTTTGAGTTTCAGGTTCGCCATAGATAAAGGAGGCAGAGAACATTTCCCCTTTATGAGTTACCGAGGTATCTATAATGTTTCTGTCCGAAGAGATAACCTGAAGGTTAATGTCCTGCTTCCAGAACAGAGCAAGACCTCCACTTCCTGGACGCTCAGGAGGTACTAAACATCTATGATACAGACTTAGACATTCCAGCTCTCGGATAACGAACGCATCCTGGTTTTTTGTCTCCATGAGGAATATTATATCAGGAGAAGCTTGTTGGTTAAGCTCCTTGATTCGTTGAACTGTTGCGGGATTCCCCAAACCGCGACAGTTCGAAGTCAGTATCGCTAAGGAAGATCGGGCCGACGCAGGGGAAAATCCTTCTGCTGTCTTCTACTAGCCGGTATTAGTACGATAGGAGGGTTCGATGTTGTTCTAACATTTGAAACCCGCCTCTTAGGTGCTCCTTTAGAAGGTCCTGACTGCGTTGGCGAGTGAGTCCTTGCTAGATTAAGTCGTTTAGAAGCTGACCCGAACACATTTATGGGACTGTTCTTGTGTGTCCCTGGCGCCAATGGGGGTTTAGGTAGACCTTTATCATTATTCTTAGGAGGACGTCCTCTCTTCTTACCCGCCACTGCAAGCGAGATCACGGGTAAAGTAACCTCAGGTGGCGACTCAACCTGATTCTCCATTCTCTGTACTGTATTTGTTTCCAGAGCTTGTGCTGCCCGATCTGCTGCAAGAGCATTTGCTTGAAAAATACCAGCAGCAGTTTCCTCCACCGTGCCATCCATTTCGCTTAAGAGGACACGTTGTTTCCTTGCTGCACTTTCTGTTGGATCAGGGTGATTCATGTATCGGAGTGTAGCCGCATTTAGGTCTTCCAAGACTTCTTCCATAGATTGGATTGGTTGAACATGCTGGAACTCCTGAGCTGCCAGATTCCTGATTATTGAGTGTGTTGGTGTGCCGGGGACTGGCCGTTGAGGTGAAGCTATGGATGCTTGATCATTTACTTGATCGTTCACTGGAGCCTTTTCCTTCCACTGCTTGCTGGTTTGTTTGTTTCCATCAACGGTTCGACGATGTTCCCCTGCATAACCTCTTCTGTAGTTATCTCCGACCGGGCGCTTCTCATAATTCCTTGTATCTTCATTGCCTCGTCTAGTATCTCGATGATAAGGATAACTTCTATCATCTACAGCCGGGAAGATTTTATTCTTTGGCCCTGAGGCATGAGCGTTTGAGTTTGAGACCCTCTCTCCATAGGGCCTTCCATGTCTGTCCAGACGTTGCTTGTACTGTTGTTCCCTTTCTAGAGATTCGTTCATTGTAGATACCGAGTCCTTCTTGGTGAACTGGTTTAACTGACCAGCTACAGCCGAGTCTTTGAACATGCGATTGTCGGACGCGCCTGTTTCTTCTGTGGCCTCTTTACGGTAGGGGCACTGCGCCTGCAAATGGGATAACCTGTAGCAGTACCTACAATGGTTCCCCAGATTGTCGTACTCAAGCTTAATGATGCTTTCTTCCCCTGTTGCAAACTCCATTATCGTTTCCATGATTAACGGTTTTAATCCATCCATCATCAGCCTGATTCTTGCTGAGGTTCTAGTCACCTCATACTCTTCTAAACCCCCAAGTTCAATCCCCATATTGCGAACAACCTTCTCATGCCAGAAGTGGAGTGGGAGCCCTCGAAACGTTATCCAAAAAGGAATTTTGCAGGGAAAGTTTTCAGAGATAATTGGTTCCCATCTTTGGACTATAATCATCCAACGCCCAAACTGGTATGGTCTGTTGCTTAGTACAGCCTTTAAGTCTTCCTCTCTGTTGAAACGGAATTGGAAGCAGTGGTTCCCTAACTCGGAACCCGTTATGTAGCCCCCCAGGTTCCATTTTTTAGGCAGATACTCCATGACCAAGTTCATCTTCTGTTCTCTGGGGTTTGTGAGCCGACCTATCAGGGTAAGCGAGTTCTCCTTGATTAACTCTGCAGGGTCAAAATCTGGAGCTCTTATTCTTATCCTAGGGGGTTCTCTGGCGTTTTCCACAATAGCTTTGCCTTTCTCTGCAGCTGTTAATCTTCTCGTCATTTTCTGTGAGCTCCTTTCCAAAAACTTTGTGTGACTTCCTTTCTTATTTGAAGTGTCGTAAGGGCCTCCTGAAGCGTTTTGTGAGTCTAAAGGAGTTCTGTCGACTTTAGACGTTGTGTTCCTGCTTAAAACGAGGTAGCCAGAACTAGGAAAGTCTCAGGGTAGAAAAACTTTCCTCGCATCATCTCCAAACTCATCACAGAGTAAAGCTTCCTTCCGCCAGAGGCGGAGGCGTGGCCGGAAGAGAAACTAGTGGTTTTGAGATTTCAAAAAATTACTGTAAATGGAAATAAACCAGGTAGGTGAGGACTGTCAGACCCGCGTCAGCTTTTCCTTAAGACATGAAAAGGGAAATAAACCAGAGATAGAAAACCGCGGGTAGGGAAAGCAGGAAAAAGTTTCAGCGCCTAGGGAAACGTGCCTGAGAGAGTTTTTACTTTAAATATTGCTTCTCTTCGTGCATTTTTTAATTCCAGTTATTCCAGTAATTCATTTTTGGGTATAGTAACACCTCTAAATTCAGTTTTCCAAACCTGTCTACTGCAACAGACAAAGTTTTAAACATCCCAAAACATTATTCTACCAAGTTTTAAACATCCAAAAGCAAAGAATTCTCCAACTAGTTTCAAACATCTAAAATACTTAAATTAACATCTTAAATACATAAGCTTTTTCTAAGCTTAAGCCTTTGTTTTACGCTTCTTCCCTGTCTTGAAAAAAATTTTCACCCACTGTGATGGTTCACACTTCCTCTTAGGTCTTCCCCTCCTCTTAGGTGTAGCATCAGCAACACTCTTCCTTGGTCTGCCCCTCTTAGGTGCACCAGTAGTTGGTGTGACGTTTTTAGCTATACCCTTTCTCGGTTTGCCATACATCACTGTCTTCTCCTTGCATCTATGTAAGATCCCAGGCCGCCTCGCTGCTTCTTTGGTTTCATATGTTCTCTCGTTATTGGTTCTATCCATCTTCTCCTCACAGGCCTTGTAAATGACTATGACCCAATTTTGCTTTTCTTCCTCAGTATTTTCCCCAACAACTGCATGTTCCTCAACAACTTTCTCGGTCTCTTTCTCTTCTTCCCTAGCATCTTTTTCATGGTTTTTTTTCCTCTGGTTCCACACTTCTTTCAGGTTCTTATTCCACAGTTTTTTCTGCTTACACTCGTGGTGGCATTATCCACCTTTGTGGATTATCAGGCTTTTTCTTTCTGATCATCTTAGCCAAATCAGGTGGTAACATCCTCGCGGCCATTGCCTTAGTCCTACCACGTGGTGGTGTGGGAGTTCCTTTTGATTGATTTCCATGTGGTGGTGTGGGAGTTCCTTTTGATTGATTTCCATGTGGTGGTGTGGGAGTTCCCTCAACCTCAATCTCTTTTCCATCAACCCGAGGTTCATTGGTCTTTGTCTCAATATCTTTTCCTTTAGTGTGACGCTCATTGTTTCCTGTCTCAACCGAGCTTCATTAATCTAAGCTTCAATATATTTTCCTTCAATCCGAGGTTCATTGATCTCTGCCCCAACTCTTTCTTGGTCATCTTTCCTTTCAGTTTCAGATTCCTCCACCTTCTCTTCAACTTTCTCATCATCCTCACTGGTTTCAGCCTTTTTTCCTTCAGCTTCAGATTCCTCCACCTTCTCATCATCCCCACTGATTTCAGCCTCTTTCCCTTCATATTTAGATTCCTCCACCTTCTCATCATCCTCATGTGGCTCACTGATCACTGCCTCATCCCGAGCATCATTAATCTCAGCCTCCGCCTATTTCTCTTCAACCTTTTGTCTTTCCTCAATTTTTCTCCAAAGTTTCTGACTCACTACTCTATTTATCTCCCTCATTTGATTCAACTTACACATTTCTGCTTCTTCATCAGTGTCACTGGTTTTCCTTGTCTTCCTCATTAGTCTCACTGTTTTTTTTTTCCTCACCCTTTTGCTCAGTATTATCTTTGTTATCCTTATCTTTCCCAACCTCTTTCTCAGCATCATCTTTTTCCTTCACTTCGTTTTGAATAATAATTCATACCATCCCACTATTGAAAATCCATGTCTTCACCATGATTCTGCTTCTCACCTACCCTACTCTCAATAAAATTTAACCTATTTTCGCAGCCCTTTTTCTCAAAAGTCTCTGATTCTTTTTTATTCCACTCAGCCTCAAATCAACATTGTCCAGCTTTGTCTCCACCATTACGTTAAGTCCAACAAATTCTTCTCCCATGAAGTCCAAAATCCTCTTTTCCGGACCTTGCAAGCTCGAATTAGAGGATGATGCTTCTGCAAACTGTGGGAACAAAAATTCACCCCTGTCGATTTCCGTAAATTAAGGAACTTAGGGAAAACTCTAATTTCTCAAAGGACCCGACTATCTGCGGAACCACACACAAGCAATCAAATAAACGATGTGAATAAGTAAAAGATGTTAAAAACGAGATTGAGGCAATAAGGATCTTATTCCGATTATGCGTAAGAGTTGTACAACAAGGTAAAGCCTTGGCTACAAGAGCTGACGGCGAGTTTCCCAGTTCTAGCAACCTAAGTCTAAATCCTAGTTGAGACGCAGCTCGATAACAAAAACAAAAATATTCCTAAGTGCTAAGTTTTGGTGGTGAGAGCTCTGAAAATCGTCATCTTTCTTCTGTCCTTGGCCTTCTGCTTATATACTCCCTCCTTAGGCAGTTTAGTCCTTCCTTTTCTTCCAGATTCGAGTTTATCGGAAATCTTCCATTTATCTCGATCATTCAATTTTTCTTCAGAAATCTTCTATTTATCTTCAAACTTGACATTTAACTTCAAACTTGACATTTATCTTCTTTCTGTGAGTAAATGGTCAAACCGTCATTGTATATTTGGACTGGAATTCGTCTAAAACCATGGATAGTTTTTTATCGCGTTTTAGGACTTACCGAGCCGTTTTGCGATAAAAACCTTTTTACGATTTTAGACGAGATCGTTTCCTGATACGATGCCGTTTTTATAAGAATTTTCGAGTTAACCGTATAGTTTGACAATGTACGATGTACCATCTAATCGTTGCCATTTTATACGATATTCCCGAAATCTTACAAGAAAAGAAGACTTTTACGGTTTTTTATCGTAAAACTCGAATGATAAGTTGGATCGAGATGAAACGAGAGACGTTTCGACCATGATTCAGAGCACGATCGAATCGAAGGACGTATACCTTGCGTTGAGGATTCGGGAGAGCGAGGCTCGTGACGGTCAGCTCGACGTATGGCGAGCTGATTTGAGGTGATCATCTCGCCGTACGGCAAGCGGGTCCGAGACGAACCCGTTCATCTTGCAGCGAGCTGAACCGGCTGGTTCGGATTGTCGCACGTCGAACTGGTTCGGCTTGTCGCACGTCGAACTGGTTCGGTCGAACCTGCTCGTAGTGTGGCGGATGCGATTTTTGCGGTTTTTCGCTTAACTTTGGCAATCGTGTAATCGGAGATTGTTTCGTTCCTTTTTCCGAGATGACAATTTCCAAGTTTCGCACGGATTTCTTTTGTTCGGAAAGTCCTTAGAATTTTATAAAACAACTTCTCATGTTTTATAAACGTATTTTTATTTTTGCGGAAATTTTTGGTCATTGATTTAGTCAAACCGATTTTGACCCCAACACAAACATCACCTTTTCTTTGTCTTTCTTTTTTGGTAAACACCCGTTCAGCTTGATCTAAATCATATAGCTCTTCCCACCAGTGGCGGATCTAGAAACTGTTTGTATCCGGGGCAAAAACGAAAAACTACTAGATAAAAAGATAAAAAGATATTGTCACGAAACGATAAAAATCCTTACAAATGCACTCTACGTACTCTCATGGATTGAAACCGTTCCACCACAGTTTCATTTGTAATAGACTCAAACAACTCTTTTTCAATATAGCATACTAAACAATCACTTAAAAACTCGTCTCCAATCTGGTTGCGTGTGGCTGTCTTCACTAGTTTCATTGCAGAAAAACACCTTTCAACACTTGCAGTAGCAACAGGCAACGTTAAAACCAACTTTAAGAGCCTATAAACTAAAGGATGTACAAGATGCTTTTTGGTTTCCACCATCAGACGAGAAAGATCCCCAAGATTCTTTAAATTCTTAAACCGCTCATCGTTTTTTATATTGTCAATGTAGATTCCAAGTTGATGCTCAATAGATAGACACTCCCCAAAGCTAAAGTCATCTGGATAGTATTTAACCAATCTCAACAGCTTTGGCTTATCAAACTCACGGAAGGAATTGGCAGGACTTAAAGAAGCCATACAAATAAGCAGCTCAGTATTTACTTCAGTAAATCGATCATTAAGTTCTTGAAGCTGCAAATCCATAACAGTGTAGAAGCAATTAACCTTGTAATGATGCAAATTGGTTACACCTGTTTTTCTTCTTGGCTTCCTTAAATCCACAAATTCTTCATCCATCACAAGCATATTAGCATTATGCTTTTCACAAAAAGATAGAACTTTACCCATCAGCAAATCCCATCCATCTTCTCGAAATTTTTGCAACTCCCGCTTAGTTGAATCTACAAGTGACATGGCATTTGAAATATCTTGATTCTTCGTTTGCAAAGCCATTGACAGATTCTCAGTTACTCCCAAAATAAACAGCATCAACTGCAAATAGAACACACAATCGAACGTGTGAAAGTACTTGAGAAGACCATATGCTTGACATCTTTTTGAGTCATCAGCACCTTCATCTTGGACACATTCAAGGATTTCAATGACTGGAGGAAACAACTCAACCAAACGCAGCAAGGTTTTATAATGAGAACCCCAACGAGTATTTCCGGGTCTTGGTAGAGAAATCTCTTGATTTTGTCCGGTTCCAGTATTAATGTCACCACTGTCAATTCCTTCCTCCACCTTCTTTCGATTTATATCAAGGAGCATATCTTTCCTCTTGCAAGAAGCCACAACCACATTCAGCAATGTAGAAACCATATCAAAAAAATTACTAACTTCAAAGTGCTTTTTCGCAACTGCCACCACAACTAGCTGAAGTTGATGAGCAAAACAATGGACATAGTAGGCTGAACTATTTTCTCTAGCAACCAATGCTCTCAGCCCATTAAACTGACCCTTCATATTGCTTGCTCCATCATAACCTTGTCCTCTCACCTTTTTCAAGCTCAACCCATGTTTTGCAAATAAATCATCAATTGCAGATTTCAGAGATAAAGAAGACGTTTCTTTTACATGAATAAGTCCCACAAATCTTTCTTTAACTGATCCACTTTTATCAACAAACCGGAAAACAACAGCCATTTGCTCTTTGTTCGAAACATCTGCAGACTCATCAACCATCAAACCAAACACTCCATGATCAATTTCTTCTATGATTGATTTTAGTACTTCTTGAGCAAAACAATGTACAATATCTTTCTGAATCACTTGAGAAACCATCTGATTATTTTTTGGAGCGTTCTCCAAAATAACCTTACTTACAACATCATTTTGTTCTCCAGTGTACTTCAAGAGCTCTACAAAATTTCCTTTATTAGCAGAATCTTTTCCTTCATCATGACCATGGAAAGGTAATCCTTGTCTTAACAAGTACCTAGAAGCATCAACTGAAGCATTTAACCGGATGCGATATTCATTTTTCACCACATCGTCTTGCTTATAAAAAGCATGCACAATTGACTGGCCTTGATTCATCAAATCATCACATCTCTTAACAGCAATATTATGAAAGCTATTGATTCCACCTACGTGTTCAGATAACGCCTCAGGTTTTTTCCAACAAGAAAAACCTTCTGTCACAAAAGCATTATTTCCACCTTGTTTTGGTATGTCATCTCTGAACAAGTAGCAACTCAAACAAAATGCTTTATCTCTTGAGACGCTATACTCTAGCCAATTACCATACTTCTCAAACCAAACCGGATTAAATCGTCTCATTGTTGTTCCAAATTTTTTCTTCTGAAAAGTATGACCATATGGTTGACATGGACCTCTAATTAAGTATTTTCTTCTTACTTCTTCTCTTTGGTTAGAAGGATATTGCGATATCTTTTTTCTTTCAGCCGGATCCCATGGCAAAGCATCCAAATTATCAGAGCTATCCAAATTTCTTTTAGAAGCAGAAGCATCTGTTTTGTTAAAATATCGCTCCATTTTTCTACAAATCACTAGAAATAATAAATTAATATAAAGTCAATTCCTTTAGATCTTACTAAACATAACTTCATCATATTGACCAATAAATTTAACCACGTAGAACTCAAAATCATATAAAATATTCTTGCTTGAGTCTAAAGTAAATTAAGTAATTGTGTGTGTGTGTGACTCGAGTCTAAAACCAACTAACCAAACCAACCAAAACCATATCAGACAATTTTGGAACAAAAAGCAATGAAAGGAAAATTAAACAAACATTTAACACATATATAATCTAATTAAATAAATAGGAAAGAAATTTACATGGACAAGAGACTTTGTATACTGTGATTCGACTGCAAAAACAAAAATTCAGAGGGAAAGAAGAAGTTGAGAACACGAGTAGACAACGGCGACGACTACGTGGCTCTTGAATTGTGTTTTGTAACACATAAATCCCTAATTTTTAATGACTAAATTTTCATCTTAGATTGGATAAGATCTGGTAAATTAAATAAAGCCCAATTCATTAACATGTGGGTTTGTAGATATAAAATAATAACAAATTGGGCTTTTGTTTTATATATTAATTAGAATTTTGTTTCTGTTATGTCAATTATTTAAAGTATAGGGGCAGAAAATAATATAACAATAGGGGCATAACTTCAATTTGTTATAAAACTAAACTACATTAATTAATTTCATGGTGGGCAATTGCCCCCCCCCCTGCATCCTACGTACCTCCGCCACTGCTTCCCACCAAATACTCTTCTGTTTCACAGTTAACCAGTAGTTCCAAGTATCGCTTGGGCTGCTCTGACGGTCATACTCTCGTTCAAGTCAATAATACGAGCCAACAATATTTGCACACCAATAGTTGGAACCAGCACACTATTAATGTCCTGAAAATAAAAAATAAATAACACCAGTTAAATTTTATGTTCTACTAGCTTCTACTATAAATGTAAACATGTACCTTTGTGTTTCCAAGCGCTCGGTATATGTCTTCCAAAGGATAGCCCTTTAGACTGGAGTTTGTAAACCGGCTCTTGCAAATCCTTGGACAGTCCATACAAGGATTCTTTTGATAGATTCTAACTCTTTCCCTAGAGCGAGAATACACTCAAAAACCATAACCTAGTATATCCAGTGTCACAAACATGTCATGTTTTCAATTTTTTAACAACTAAAACTTTTACTAAATTATATGCTTACCTCTAAAGGGACTATGAAACTGGAAAGACAACTGCCTCTTTTGTCACTTCTCCCTTCAGATGCATCATCACGCGCTTAAGCTCTTTTATTGAATCGCCAAATGTTAGCTGACCCTAGGGAAATATTCTGCAAGCATCCAAATTATCCACCATCCTTAATATGAAGGAGTCTAAAGTTCCCTCATACTTTGCCTTTCCTCTCATAACAGTACCAAAGAAAAACAAGACAACCATCTTCAATTTATTTGGACACTCTGGCATAGACAACAGCTTCTGCTTATCATCAGTGACGGTGATCTTGTTTATGTCACAGAAGTGGTAATTCACATACTCAAGACCACCGATATTCTTATATTTTCTTGGATACTGAGTGCAGTCTAAGCTAGAGATGAGGGCATGCTCCCTCATAGAATAACGGATGGGTACACCATTAACCGCAAACCATGCAACATCATCTTCCGGAGTACAAATAACCGATATTCTTATATTTTCTTGGATACTGAGTGCAGTCTAAGCTAGAGATGAGGGCATGCTCCCTCATAGAATAACGGATGGGTACACCATTAACCGCAAACCATGAAACATCATCTTTCGTAGTACAAATGGTGCGCATGAGTAACCTCATACTTAATATGAAGGAGTCTAAAGTTCCCTCATAGTTTGCCTTTCCTCTTATAACTGTACCAAGGAAAAACAAGGCAACCATCTTCAATTTATTTGGACACTCTGGCATAGACAACAGCTTCTGCTTCACATCAGTGATGGTGATCTTGTTTATGTCACGGAAGTGGTAATTCACATACTCAAGACCACCGATATTCTTATATTTTCTTGGATACTCAGTGCAGTCTAAGCTACAGATGAGGGCATGCTCCCTTATAGAATAACGGATGGGTACACCATTAACCGCAAACCATGCTACATCATCTTCTGAAGTACAAATGGTGCGCATGAGTAACATCCACATCCCTTGGAGCTTCAGGTTTGGTTCTTCTAGCATGTGAAAAAAATTTCGAAACTGAGGATGGCTTATGAACCATTCAGCCTGATCATCCTTAAGCGTCTCCTTGACGAATTTTACTGTCGCGCTCACATGGCACTTGGTTTATATCTTGCAAGTCTTCGTGAACTCATTATTTTTGAAGTAGAACTCAAGGGGTTGTGCTGGTTACATTTCCTGCATTCAAAATACTTATTTAAAATATTAGTAATGCTAGTAATACAATAAGTACTAGTCAACAAAATATATACCTCAGACGATGGATCAGACATGTCTTCACTTTCGGACCCAGATGAGGCTGACGCCAATATTGGACTCGGTTCTCTCACTAGTGTACTCTTTTTACTCTTCTTACTCTTCTTACTCTTCTTACTATCTACCGCCTCTTTTGCACTTGAGGCCTGTTTTCTGTGTCTAAGAGATCGACGACGCCTTTCATTGGGAACTTGCCTTTGCGTTTTCGCCATTACTTTCCTGTACAATACATTACAGCACAATCACTCAAAATTCAAACCGTAAAACAACAACACAACATCAAGGGTTTTCCCCAATTATACTCTGGTTTTAATACAACTTATCACTCAATCCCTTTTTAATCTACATATGCTCAGACATCGAACCAAAGACTCAATCACCAATTCGCTTTCACATATCAAACATCCAATCACAGAAACATTAACTTTAAATAATGGTAATATTCGATAATCAATCATTATACCGATTCTCCTCACTACATTTATTTCAAACCCAAACTTACTTTCATCCTCCAAAACCTATAAACCAAACATACCCGATTCATATACAGTTCACCATGTCTCCCCCTATTTCATAGCAAAAACTAGCTTATTAAAGACAACAATTTAGTTTCGTGTACAACTTACAAGTTTCCTCGATTTTTCCCAGTTTTTATCTAGCCTAAAAAAAACAAATTACGACGAAATCAACCAGAATAAATCATTTACAAAGATAAAGGATGTCAATTCGGAGATGGAGGCTCAATTATCATAGAGAAAGAAGAAGAAACGAAGAGAAGGGAAGAATCGAGGATTTAGGGTTCGTGGTCGTCTCTATCGCAAAAGAGAGGAGTCGGGTTCTACACTTGAAAAAAAATGAGAAGTAAAATTGAAATACGAAAACGAAAACGTTTAGATTTACGAACCGGGTTGGATCCTAGTGGATCCGAATTACAATGGTCAGATTAGGTAATTAGGTGAATTTCATTAGGATCCTTTTGTTTTTAACCACTTTTGGACCATTTTTTCATTTAAGAAAGATCAAAAAGAAAACAAAGTGAGAATAGAAAATTTCGCAGGGGCTATGGGTATATGGAGTTAGTCTCCCAAAAATCAGCGTACCTGATTATTTAGTTTTAGGCCATCTGCATCAGTGAACCGGAGGAGATGGAATTCATAAGTAATATTTTTGATTATTTCATTATTTTGTTTTCCGTTTTATTTAAAAAAAAAGTTTTAGTAATGGAATCAATCGCGCACCATCACGTGTCGTGGGATCCGAAACAGTTATGATACAAGTTCATATTAGAGACCTTATGCGAGCCGAGTTCACTATTTGCAATTATTTAATATTTTTTTCTTTTTGGAATACGTGAGACCTTCTCTCACAAACCTCTAATGCGCATGGCCTAAGATCATTTTGTCTGTGGGCTAAGCTTTAGAGCATGCCCATTGGGGTATGTAAAGGGGTTCATGGGTTCAAAAACCTAGAAAAATCAATTAAAATATAATATATGCTGTGAACCCATTCCTCATAGATTCATCCCGACGAACCGGTATCATAGGAATTTCGTGGGTCCCACGCCACGTGGTAGCCCACAATTAATCAGTTTTTAATTTTTTTTTTTTGAAAAGTAAACGAAAAAAAAAAAAAATATTTTTTTTTGTTTGAACTCCTCCCCCATCGGTTCAGTGATAGGGTGCTCTTACCTCATGGGTTCAATTAAAGGCCGAGAAGAGAAAGAGAATTTGATGACTCTATTTCAAGACCAAAGAGAAACAAAAACGAATATAAAAGACTAAAAGGAGAAACACGGCGGAAGGATACCTTCTCTCACAAACCTCTACTGCGCATGGCCTAAGATCATTTTGTCTGGGTTAAGCTTTACCTCATGGGTTAAATTAAAGGCCGAGAAGAGAAAGAGAATTTGATGACTCTTTTTCAAGACCAAAGAGAAACAAAAACGAATATAAAAGACTAAAAGGAGAAACACGGCGGAATCCTTCCGGAGCCGACGTCATATATGACGTGAGTCAACACGTTAACTATAGTCTATTTTATTCCATAGACGACAAGTCGACAACAGCCTTAACCCTAGATGACTAGCCTCAACATCGTTATATAAATATGGATTAAGAAAGCTATCAAATAACATCTGGAACCTGAATCGATAAAATGGAAAGAACAGAATCTGAATCAGAAAGTGGGCGGAGGGTGGTGGTGATCGGCGGCGGAATAGCCGGCTCGTTGGCCTCTAAATCCCTTCAGTTTGATTCCGACATCACACTTATCGATCCGTAAGTTATATCTTCTTTTTTTTTAAAAAATGCAATTTGTCAACATTGCAAGATTGCTTACAAGAACAATTAGAAGAAAGTGTTTATGTTTCTTAATTGGTTAAAAGATGTCTTGTTTATTGTTGTTGCAATATGATCTGAGATTTGATTGATATCAGGAAGGAGTACTTTGAGATCACCTGGGCAAGTCTAAGGTCCATGGTGGAGCCTTCTTTTGCTGAAAGAACGTTGATAAACCACAAGAAGTACCTACAAAACGGCCGTGTTGTGACTTCTCCAGCTGTCAATATCACCAACACCCAAGTAGTCACAGCAGATGGACTTGTGTTTGGATATGATTATCTTGTGATTGCTACAGGTCACAACGATGTGCTTCCCAAAACCAGACAAGAGAAGCTATCACAATACCAAGCCGGTATGAATCTTCTTCCTTTTTCATTTGTTTTGCATATGCTCAAGTAGACTACTCTTCTTGTATGTGAGTAACGGATCCTATGAATTGACTACTATTCTCAATCTGACCTGAACTATTTGGTTATGCAGAATATGAGAAGATCAACTCGTCTGAGTCAGTTCTGATTGTTGGTGGAGGACCCTCAGGTGTCGAGCTTGCTGCAGAGATTGCAGTTGATTTCCCCGATAAGAAGGTTACTTTAGTACACAATGGACCAAGGTTATTGGAATTTGTTGGTCAAAAAGCTGCAGACAAAGCATTTGACTGGCTGAAAGCAAAGAAAGTTGAAGTGATATTAAATCAAAGGGTGGACCTAAGCTCAGCATCAGACGGAGATAAAAATTACCGAACATCAGGAGGAGAAACGGTACACGCGGATTGCTATTTCCTCTGCATCGGGAAGCCTTTGTCTTCGGAATGGCTAAAAGGAACTGTTCTGAAGGATAATCTGGATGGTAAAGGAAGGCTGATTGTTGATGAGTACTTAAGGGTGAAGGGTCGCAAAAATGTATTCGCAATTGGAGATATCACTGACATCCCTGAGATGAAACAAGGATACATTGCTGAGAAACATGCCTCTGTGGCTACAAAGAACATAAAGCTGTTGATGTCTGGTGGGAACGAGAAGAAGCTGTCGACCTACAAGCCCGGTTCCGATATTGCCATTATATCTTTGGGAAGAAAGGACTCAGTGGCTCAGTTCCCTTTCATGACAGTGTCGGGTTGCGTGCCTGGTTTGCTCAAATCTAAGGATCTGTTTGTGGGCAAGACAAGGAAGGCAAGAGGTCTGGATCCTAATATTATGGATTAAATGATTTGTGTTTTATCGGTTCCGTCATTGATGAGATTCTTGTGTTGACGCATTTGGTCTTTGATTCGTTTTATGTTTGTTGTTTGGTTTCACGCTATGTTTCTCTGTTTTCATAGGACAGTCACAGTGTAATTTTTGCGCGAGCTTGCGTCAAAATGTATTGGATTAACTCACCCTATTGTAAAATCAATAATGTTTTGTACTTTGATAGCTATTCGAGCATCATTATCCCTAAGACTCATGAAGGGGTTCTTAATCCTTTTTAAATATTTTAAGTGCCCCCGCAATCTCCTCAAACAAGGCTTCGCTAGTACAGAAGTCTCTGCACCCCCGCAATCTCTCACACATGGACTCATATATATATATATATATAGCAATTCTCAACATCAATCATGTCACACAACCGTTGAATCCTCTATTATCCTATGTCCGGTTTAGCAATCAATAACAATAAATAAACAAACAAGACTCTCAAATAGACTCGATTCAAAGAGACGGAACATGTTTCGAAACTAAACTTTTCGTAATAGTAGTACTAAACTAGCTCGGGTTTTAAGCGGAATATCCCTCACCTTATCCACTGGCAGGAATGATCAAAGGAAGATGGTCAACTGACGTCAACGGAACTATCGCCCAAAACTCGCCCGGGGACCTGACCAAAACTCTCGCCAGAAAATTACTTAGTGACTGGTCGTCGAATAATTCAACAACTTGTCACACGCAAAGAAATACTTTGACTTGATGAGAATAAATGAGAAGGAGGGAGTTTATTATATAGGGGAAGGGAAGGGAGGTTAATTTCCTAAACTTCCAATATGGGACAAAGTAAAATACTTAAGAATTTTAATTACTAGAGAAAATGGGCCCGTAGGTTTTGGGTCGTTACAATATGTTGTAAAGGTAAGAATGCAATCACATTGCCTTAGTGGTTCCAACTCTCTGCAATATATAGCAGCCCTGAATACTATCTTTTTTTCTTTCTTTTTTTCTTTCTTTTTTTCTTCTGAATACTATCTTGCATTGGCTTGATTTACAGGAATTTGAACCTTTGATACAAAAGCCTTAGTCAATTGTCTATTTCCATTCTGCAGCATCGTTACAAGTGTAAGCTGATTTTAATCATGTTTAGCGGATAAAAAGAGGAGATTAACTCCATATATCCTATATCCCTCATAAAAATTCCTGTATATCCTTTTATTATAATATAATTTGTTTTTTTTTTTTAAAACAGAAAAAGTGGTTAAAGACTAATTGCCCCAACATAAATTAGATATTTACAAGATCCAACCTCAAAGATCCGATCCACCCGAAACCAATCCTAAAATCTGATCCATCTAACCCTAAACGACATCGGAGAATAAATCAACTCCCTCTCCAAAAATTTCTCTCCTATTTTGTTATCTCCTCTCAACTCTTTTTATTGCGAAATCTCCAATCAAAATCCTAGAGTCTCCATCTTCATTTTTCCTTGTTCATCCATCTAAATTTCAGTTTCTAAAATTTCAGTGAGTCGAGTCACAAATCAACTCATCTTCTTCACCGGCGCCACCGCACTTCTATTGCATAAAAAGATATCGGTGACCTTTCCACTATGTTTATCTTCGTAAAAGTTTCTCACTTTGATCTGGATTTATGGGATTCTTGCTCATGCTTCCCCTTATTATATCGTGATTGATTTTTTAGATCTATATCCACTGATATGTTAGTTCAAAAGACACCAAAGATGAAATCAATGAAATGATTGATTGCATGAATGTTTGGCAGAAAGGAGCAGTAGATAAGCTCACCAACAATCTGGATACCGCCTATGTGATTTTGCAAGGAAGCATTACTAGATTGACCACGCGAATGAAAGAGATGGAGGCAGAACTAGCTAGTCTGAAGACACAGCTTGTGCCATCGATTGATGCCACTAAGGACGCATCGATCGACGCAAATGACGAACCAGAAAAGGAGGAGCTGTCGACAGGACAGAAATGGGACGAGGTATATCTCAATGCAAGGATTGGCGTGATACATCACCTCCTTACTAACAACATCAACTGGTTAAGCATGAGGATTGAGTTGTTACAGCAGGATTTAGATACAATCCATGAGGAGAAGCATGAGAATAGAAAATCGATCGATACAGATGCAATAAAATTGATCGACTCTAAGCTTTTGGATATCGAGAAAAGGATGAAGATCTGCGAAGATGAGCATGATCACTACACATCGCCATTCATGTGATGCTTACACACCTTGGATAGCCGGATGACTGCTTTGCAACATAAGGTCACCACCATTCAGATGCAACTCGATTTGCACCGACCATCCTCATCATCGATCGACAAAATCAGAGGCAAATCGATCGATGTTAAGAAGTTACCAGAGCAGAAATTCTATACTAGAGCAGAAGTTGACCAGATCATTGATAGGTACTACAAAGCTCTGAACACCACCGAGGATAGGCTCGACAAGAGATGTGATGACATATTCTTCCCTTTCAACAACAGCATCTGTGGACTACATTCAGGAACAGATTGGTTTCATAAGGAAGTCAGGAAAATTCAGAAAAGACTCGCCTATCGACCTGAAACTGCAGCATCGATCGACAAGGATAAGGTCAAATCGATCAATGATATTCGACATGGATCAATCGACACTGCAATCGTTGCAGCGATCGATGCCGAGTCCGTACAAGGACAAGCCAAGATGTTACAGAAAGAGTTAGTTAGATCATCACCAACCAACAAGACTTTGGGAGCACCGACATAACATGTTTATGATAAGGTTCAATGGAACAACATCAATATTGAGAGTCTGCAGGAGAAACTTCAACACATTGCAGAAACCGTTATAAAGATGGATGAAAAAGGGGCCAGAAGTGATGAAGCCACAAGAAGTTTCATGGCTAATTGGTTCAACATCAACAGAGAAGTTGTGGATACTTGTTTTCCAACAAGTAGCTCCTTTTCCACACAATAGCTCACCCAACTTCAAAAGTCAAGCTAAATAACTATAACAAAGAGTTGAATGGGAGGCAACCCACTATTAGGTATTTTTTCTTTTGGTTTTCTTTTACTTTATTGATTCTTTTTTATTTTTCAGGTTTTCAAAAAAAAAAGATCCAAGGAGAAATAGATGAGCATCTCATCGACTGACGAAGGATAGTCAATATCGATCGACCAAAGATTATCTGCAATGATCAATGTAATCTCATACACATCGATCGATTATTCAGTCTGGTCGTGTTCATCTTTCTTTCTTGTTACATTAAGTACTTATAATTTCTTTTCTTTCGCCATAAATCCGATTTTTTTACACTAGGACAGTGTAATATAAGTCTGGGGGGGGGGAGGTTTACTGATATTTCATTTGCTATGAGTCTTATAAAAATATGTTTTCAAAACTATTTTTACTAAACTCAATAAAAGGGATAGTGAGCATATTTGATTTATACTTGTTATCTAACCATTTTTTCGCACCATTCTAGATTTTATGATTACATATAGTACTAAAAATGCTAAGTGGATCAACCAATCAGCTATTCACACTTGCTTAGATTGTTTGAAGTAACCAAAGCTGATCTCCAACACTAAACCTGACACAACTGCTTGTCTTGGGGCTTGGTATACATGAGATCGGATTCTTCAAACAAGTCTGGAAGGTAAAGCCTTGTGTAGATTTATCATCTTTTCTCTCTCTATTTTCGACCCTAGATAGTTAAGTAGATTTATAGTTAAAAAAAACGAAAATAGTACAAATTTATTAAGTTTTTAGTTAGGAGGAATCAAAACAGGACTTAGTGGCTACAACCATTAAGGCTTGCTCATAATGATTCCAGTAAAGGAATTTGAATGGGACTTGGTGGCTACAACCATTAAGGCCCACTTCATATGAATTCTTGGATATAAGTCAAAAAGAAGTGATCAGGACTTGGTGGCAAACACTATCAAGGCTTTTTTCATGGATGCATGTCCAATCTTGGTCAATAATCATGCCTTAGAAGCATATTTTGACTCAAGAGAGAACTTAGAAGAGAGGAACTAACTTTTACATGCAGATCCAAATACTTGTTTGAGATTCCTTGCATCATGTGATCGATACTCTCAGGGTAAAGCCTGCACTTTTATTTTATGTTAAGAAATGACGTTAGTTGAGGGGAATGTCATATAGTATTTGCTAAGTTGTTGGCTAGATGGATTTAGTTGCTAAGCTAGGATATGGCATAAGAACTTCTGTGGTTTCTTAGATTTGGATTGCAATATTATAGAGGTTATAATTTCAAAGTTTTAAATATGAGAGTGCCTATTCTTTTCAAACCTCTTTCAAAGAGACTGCCTGTTTGTTTTGCTTGAGGACAAGTAAAAGGGTAAGTCTGAGGGAGTTTGATATACCATGATTTTGACCGCTTTTAGTCAGGGTATACTGGTGTTTTTACTACTATTTATTATATTATAGAAGCTTTTAAGCATATTTATAGGTTCAGGAGTATTTTGGAAGAAAGTGATGTTTTTGGAGCATTTTAGAGAGAATTGGAGGAATCACTCGATTTGGAATCGACTAAGACGATCGAGGTCGACATGGAGTGACTCACATCGATTGCATGCATCTTTCATGATCGATCGATGCCGTAGGCGCATAGCCAATTCGCGAGACAAACCAACTTGAAGCCCAAACATTACCAAATGATGATTTTACCCCTGACGAGTTTTAACCTAAGTTTATATAATCTTCCAAAGTGTTAGAGGCAGAGAGAGCTTCTTTTTGTATTTTTTTTCACAGAAAAATGTTGTAGGATTTATAGTTTGAGAGATAATATCATCAGAGAGATTTGTGATTGGAACTCCAATGTTTTCTATATATATATATATATATATATATATATATATATATATATATATATATATATCTATCTATACTATGTAGTTTTATTTTTTTTTGTTTCTGTTATGAATTACTTAAGTCATGTCTGAGTAATTCACTTGTTAGAATTAGGATTTAAATAAGTTAGAGGGATTAGCTCCAACTATAAGATTGTTTGTTGTGGTATTCATTAATAGGATGTTCTTAATGCTCATGTTCTAGACTTGCTAACTAGAAACTTGAATTTGGGATTATTAGGTTGTTTAGATATATTTGAATAACTTTGATAGTCTTGAACACATCCTGATTAAGCTAGGATTTTACTAGAAACACAATGAGAGTTTGATCTAGGGATCCATAGTGAGTCTTTGTTAACTCGCGTGTAACGCTTGACTAACCGCATCAATCGATATTCCCATCAGAAATCGGTCGATGTTGAGTAAAGTGAATTGGTCGATATTCCTCTAGAATAATCGATCGACACTGTCATTGATCTGAAATTCTTGTCTTGGTCGACAAACATATTAGTCAATAGGTTTATTTATTAAATAAGAGTTTAGTAAATTTGTTGCTAAGATAGTTAATGTTATTTAATACCATGCAAACAACTAGATAGCACCTATAGGATTATAATCTCCATCACCTAAATAAAATCCCCCTCAGTCTAACACCTTTCCAATTTAGTTTCAAAATCCTCATTTCATTCTTGTTAAGTAATTGTCTTGCTTAATTAGCATATTTCCTATTTACTGTTTAGTAGCATTATGCTTTTACTATTTATATTTACCTAGATTATTGATTGATTAGATTTAATAGGTTCCATAGCTCCTTGTGGATTCGATCCATAAATACTGCAATAGATCTTTTATTTGAGAGACTAAGTTGCTCCATAGGGTAAATATTTGAGCAAGCATCAAACATCCAGATACCTTTTTGGATGGTTTGGACCAGGTATTAATATGGTCAAGAATAGCAACTCCCATTGCATGCACATCTCCGGTGGCAGGTTGTACGGTTTAAGAAAGACTGACCACAATGAATATTATCTCCCTGACATTCCGAATGGACTAAATCCATATGTGCATAATCCGAGATACACATTCCGGCTATTGCTAGCAAGTTCCGGATGTAGTTTGTTAAAATGTTTCCAGGCTCTTGCATTTGATGGATGAGTCATCTCACCATCCGTCTGAGTATGCTTGGCATGCCATCTAATCCTTCCAACAGTCTGCTCAGATTGGTACAATCTTTGTCAATTTGTCTGTAATTGGAAGGTACCACATCCTTTGGTATGGTACCCTATTACATCCTCGTCCTTGCGGCTTGAATCGTGGCTTCTTGCAGAATTGACATTCTTCTCACTTGTCATCATTTCCCCAGTAGATCATGCAATTGTCGATGCAAACGTCTATCATCTTCGAAGGCGACCCAAGACTATAAACCGGTTTCTGAATCTCATAATAAGAATCAGCAGACACATTGTCTTTCGGAAAACACTCTTTAAACAAGTCAACCCATTCATTCATGCAACTTTGAGGTAGATTGTGATCAGTTTTAATATTCATCATTCTAGCAGCCAACGACAATTTAGAGAGACCTTCTCTACAACCACTAAAAAGTGGTTGATTCGCAGCATCTAACATTTCACAAAGGAAAATTTTGCATCTATGTTAGGTTCTTCATCTCCATCATGAGCTTCAAATGCATCAGTTACCATATCATGAACCCTATCATAATCTACCATCTCCTCCTCCTGATGGTAACTATGTTCATTATGCAAATGATGATCAACCGGTTCTTTTTGAGAATTGCTATTACTACTACTAGCATCATTCTCATAATTATAACCTTCTCCATGTTGAAACCAGATATAGTAATTTGGCATGAAATATCTATTTATTAAATACCATCAATCATTTTCACAATTTGCCATTTTCAAATTGTTTCATTTCCGACAAGGACAGAACATCTTACCGCTTTCTTGGACTAGTGGTGTGGAATCTGTTTGATGCATAAATGTATCCAGTCCTTCGAGGTATTCTTTCATCACTCTCCCATTAGCATCTCTATGCATATATATCCACCTCTGCAACTCAAAAATATTACCGGAGCCCGGCATTTTTTCACGTTTTTTTCGCTTGTTGGTGTGTTTAAAATGATGTTCAAACGTCCATATTTATAGGAAATTTTCGAATCTAGTTATTGAAATTTTTCGAGGAATTTACGAACAAATTTTCTTAAGTTACCAGAAAAACGTGTTACAACTACAAAAGTGGTAGACTCGACATTTTTTCGTTAAATAAACGTAAAATATTTTTTCGTAAAGTAGACGCTATAGGTACGTCGAGTTTACGAGGAAATCATTTTTCCTGGTAAAAACCACGCGGTAGTACGATTTTTTACGACAAAATCATTTCATCGTAATTTTAAGACGAAATAACGTCAATTTAAAATTCCCTCGTAAAATACTAGTAAAGTCAACGTAAATGTACGAGGATTAATTTTTCTCGTTAATTTTCGTCGCTATAGTTATGTTTCCTTGTAGCGTATATATGTTATGTTTAATGTATATATGTTCTAAAGACCGAATTTACAAATAATGTTATTGTCATTTAGCCGTTGATATATATATATATATATATATATATATATATATATATATATATATATATATATATATATATATATATATATATATATATATTAATGAGATTTTAGATATGTAAACTGACTTTACAACCAAATATATATTTATAATGTCAAAATTATATCGGGATAGAAGTTAATAAAACTCACTCTAACTAAAAAACTATATAAATAATAAATACCAGATATAATTAATTCTCTTATACTAAATTGGATTATAAATTTTAACTAACATTTTGATTGATGTTAGTTTCAATTAATACTAACATTTATTTTAGTTAGGGATAATAAAATTATTTTACCATAAAAAAATTCAAACGAATATAATGATTTAACAAACCCTTTTAAAAAAACGAATATTATTTTTTATTTTCTACTGTTTTATTTCTTCTGTTTTTGTGAAAAATAAAAAAAATAATTATCATAGCATGAGTAAAAATAACATGTATCAAGCAAATATGTTGGAGACTACAATAACTTTTACGTGGTTAAAAAGAATTAAATTAAAGTCAACATAATTATTCCATGTTTAAAATTAACAGTCGTTTTGCTTTTTTTTTTTTTTTTGACAACGAACGGCTGATCTATTACTCAAGCTTGAGTTGGTCTGGGAATCCAGACCGGAATAGAACAACCAACATACAAGAGATCCCGATAAAAGGAACGGGCAGTCTTAGCTAAATTATCAGACACATCATTTAGCGATCGCGGTACATAGGAAAGCTTGAAGTCCGGAAAACAAATCCTCAGCGTCGAGATCCTCTCCAGTTCCGTCGAAAAGCTTGGCCATCCAGGGGGATCCTTAAGCATTGCTATCAGTTCCTTGCAGTCCGTCCCAAAGCTCTGACATGGCGAATGTTGAANCGGGCAGTCTTAGCTAAATTATCAGACACATCATTTAGCGATCGCGGTACATAGGAAAGCTTGAAGTCCGGAAAACAAATCCTCAGCGTCGAGATCCTCTCCAGTTCCGTCGAAAAGCTTGGCCATCCAGGGGGATCCTTAAGCATTGCTATCAGTTCCTTGCAGTCCGTCCCAAAGCTCTGACATGGCGAATGTTGAAGCATGTTCTCCATTGCCCACCGCAGCGCTTCCAGCTCCGAATGCAAAGCCGACTCCACTCTGCTCACATTACGCATCCCCATCAGCTGACTATTTCCCGTGCTATCCATCCAGACCCATCCACAACCGGAAAATTGATCTATAGAGGTCCAAGAACCGTCTATCATGCAGATATCATTTAGGCTTATGGCCTGGCGTTCCGTATCACCATCTTCTTGTGTAATCACAGCATCTTGCTCATTGGCTTGGTACCATGCAATACACTCACTTTCCGCATACCGGGCCAATTCCAGCGGGTCTCTGTCTATTCCTCTGAAGAGCTTATCATTCCGAGCCTTCCAAATATACCATATCAACCAAGGATAAGGATCCCTTTCGAAATCTGACCCACTTATGATATTCTTCCGCCAGAACAGATAGTCCATATTTGCGTATGTGCTCTCCAAAGGGAATAAGACTGGGCTGGTAGGTATGGATGCTAAGGCCCATGCCTGCAAAGCAGGTGGGCATTGGAAAATTGCATGTGCAATTGTCTCATCCGGTTCTCCACACCGTGGGCAGACGTTATCGCATCTCATATGTCTATGATTCAGCGCACTCGTAACAGCCACCTGCCCCGATATAATCTGCCACATAAGATGGCACATCTTCGGAGGTGCTTTAACCTTCCATACTTGTGCTTGAAGCCTTTTAAAGCTAGGTTCACCTACCACCTCCTCGTCCTCCTTCATTAGAATATTACGAGCTACCCAATAGCCAGACTTAACCGTATATTGCCCACTCCTTGTGTAACTCCAGCAGTATGTGTCTCTGCGATGGGTTGAACTAACAGCCATACTCCTTATGAGAGGTATGTCCGCCGCGTCAACATAATTTGCTAACCGATCTAGATCCCAAGACTTTGTTTCCTGGTTGATAAGATCACTCACTCGCATATTCGGATGTAGAACAGGAGCTGATGCATGCGCTGGTCTCGCTGGGATCATGGGAATCCATGGATCCTCCCACACCTTCACCTCATACCCAGAGTGAATTTTCTGTCTAACCCCCAGCAGTAATAATTCACGTGCCGCCGAGATACTTGTCCACACATATGATGGACTGCTGACAGTAAGCTTCCGCAATGGCGAAGTCTGCCTATAGTATCGCCCCCGCATAACCCGAGCAACCAAAGAGTCTGGGTTTTGTGTCAATCTCCACAACTGCTTTGCTAATAACGCTAGGTTGAACTCATGAATCATCCTGAATCCAATTCCACCTTCTTCCTTAGATAGACAAAGCTTATCCCATGTAGTCCAATGTAATCCCCTCTTTGGTGGGTTTGAGCTCCACCAAAACTGTGCAATGGCACTAGGCAAGGCATCACAGATCTCCAAAGGAAGCAAAAAGCAAGACATAACATAGGTTGGAAGAGCTAACATGATTGACTTAATCATGACTTCTTTTCCACCTCTGGACAACCATCTACCCGTCCATCCATTCACTCTGTGCCGAAGTTTGTCTTTTAAGAAGGCAAACAGCTTGCATTTCGAGCCACTGATATCCTCTGGTATCCCTAGGTAGGTTCCCATTCCTGCGTCATTTTGTATTCCCAGTGTATCTTTAATCTCTTGCCTGACGTCTTGACCGATCCTCTTACCAAAGAGTAAAGAAGACTTGTCAAAATTGATGCACTGTCCAGATGCTTGTCCATACTTCCTAACCACTTTCATTACTTCTTCACACTCACGGGGCTCCGCCTTACAAAAGAACAGGCTATCATCAGCAAATAGCAGGTGGGATACCGAAGGACACGCACGCGTGATGCGCATCCCCGTTATCTTTCCCTGATTCTCTGCGTGATTAAGAAGGCTAACGAGCGCTTCCGTGCATAGAATAAAAATGAAAGGGGACAAAGGATCTCCCTGACGTAGACCTCTCTCCGGAACAATACTCCCTCGCGGCTGTCCATTTATGAGTACCTTATATTTTACTGTCGTTATACACCGCATAATCCAGGTAATCCATATTTCGGGGAATCCCATCTTCCTCATGGTGGCTTCAATGAAAGACCATTCCATACGATCATATGCCTTACTCATGTCTGTTTTGATGGCCATCCTCTTATTACGCCCACTTGGTTTTGTCCTTAAGGCATGGAATAATTCATGTGCAATCATTATGTTGTCAGATATCTGCCTCCCAGCAACAAAGGCTGACTGGGTTTCAGAGATCCTATCTGGAAGAACCTTTTTGAGTCTCTGACATAACACCTTTGAGATGATCTTGTAGCAAACATTACAAAGGCTGATGGGTCTTAGTTGACTCATCTGGTTTGGCTTGTCAACTTTTGGGATAAGACATATATTGGTATCAGTAAGACCCGTCGGAATATTCCCCTGGAATAAGAACTCATTAACCATACGAGTTAAGTCGTCCTTAACGATGTCCCAATAGTTCTGGTAGAACAAGGCTGTCATTCCGTCAGGCCCAGGAGCTTTCTCAGGATGCATAGCAAAAAGGGCTAATTTAACCTCCCACTCTGTAACCGGAGCTGTGAGCCCCTCATTGTCTGCAGGCGTAATCGTGGTAGTTACTTCAGATAGTGCCTCCTCAATCTCCTTCGGGTTCGATGATTGAAAGATTTGACGAAAGTAACTAGTAGCAATGGCTACCAGGCCTTCCTCGTCCTCCACAACATTGCCATCAGCGTCTAGAAGTTGGGTTATCCTGTTCCTCGCTCTTCGCTGCTTTGTCAAAGCATGGAAAAATTTAGTGTTTCGATCTCCCTCCCTCAACCAGAAAACCCTACACTTCTGCTTCNTCTGCTTCCAGAATAACTCCTCCGCCTTAAGGGCATCAGACAATTCTTTTAGTGCTGCCGCTATCTCCTCTGTAGTGGCATCATCATTGGAAGATAAACGATCCACCTTTTCCTTAAGCTCCTCTACACTTTTCTCTGAATTCAGATTATGTTGTTTTTTCCAATCACACAACGCCCGCCTGCAACTTGTAATATGCTCCATAATACTTGCTCCCGGTGGCAGATCTGGTGATTTCCATCCTTCAAGAATAATCTGTCTTAGTTCCTCATTCTGAAGCCATCGTTTATCAAATTTAAAGTTTTTCGATCTGCGTGGCTTCTTTTTCAGAATGTCTGCCATAATTTGACGATGGTCCGATCCCCAAAGCCTCAGATACTGAACTTTAGAATGTGGGAATTTCTCATGCCAATCCTCATTACCCACAGCCCTATCAAGACGACATCTAACAGTAGCATTTCCTGCTCGTCTTCCTACCCATGAAAGCATATTCCCTGTGAAAGGAAAGTCCAGCATGCCACAATCACTGAGCATCTTGAAAATCATCCATAAAAAATAAAGCTAAACCTCCGCTGAGACCAAGTGGCTCAACGGTAAACAAACGATCGAATCCTAAGTCGGCCTGAATGTCTTGCAACAGCAGCCTCCTATTCTTTGTTTCAGAGAGGAACACTAGTCCTGGGCGATGCTTCTGACACATCTCCGTAAGGCGTCGAACTGTGAGGTCAGTCCCAATCCCTCGACAGTTCCAACTGAGTGTCTTCATGGATGAAAGTGGGATGGGTTCTTGGATCCCACCGAACCACTTGCTTTGTTAGCCTTAGGTCGATCCACTCCAGCATTAAGGCTGAGATGTTTTTGTTTGTTCTTCTCTCCAGTGTGTCTATGAGTAGTAGAATTTAGGACTCTTAATCTTGGAGATCCCCGACGGAGAACCTCTTTTTTCTTTGGCGTCCTTCTGTTCCCATTCCTCCCGCCATTCAAATTTCTTGAGCTTGCACCCTTCGTGTTGTTACGTGTGATTTGTTGTGGTGGCAGTGCTTCCAAATCCTTGAGTTCCTCATCAAACAGATCATCTTCCTCATCCATTCTCTCTCCTTCCTCATTTGCTTTCTTTTTTGTTGAAGTACTATTTATATATTAAATATATATGGTTGTCAAATATTAAAATTTAAATTTTATTTATTAATATGTAATTCAAATAAAACTAAATATTAGTTAGGAACAAACATCTGACAGTTTTCATTATATATATAAAAAAACCTTAAATGGCATAAAATGAAACAGAAAAATATTCGCTTTATTTAAGGATCTTTAAATTTCAACTTTTACTCTAACTATTTTTCTCACCATAATAAAATAATCTAGGTCCAAGATAAAAAAAAAAACTTAAATGCTATCCTGAAATTTGAATATTTGTTTCTAAAATTTATATCAATTCAAATTATATTTTTTTTTATTTACTATTCAATTTTTAAATTATTTACCTTTTGTTGAACTTATATCAAAACAGTCAAACTAAACCAACATAAGTAGATATCTCCTAATGATATAAAATCTAGACCGCAACCCTTAATAGATACTAAGCCTAATTAATTCTCTTATACTAAATTACACTAGGATAAGACATGCACCTTGCACATGATGAATGTATATAATTAAAATATAAATTTTAGTATTGACAAATTTTAAATTTACATATGATTTTTTTTATATGTATTTGAAATTTTAGAATTTTAGCATTTTTATATAACTATCTATATATAGGATTAGAAACCATTCTAATTAGAACTGTAGATCAAAGCTTAGAATTTAGTGGACTCAATTTCATATAACTTTTCATATTTTAGTGTTCGAGTGATGAAAAATAAACAGATTGTCACTGGACTTGATTGGTAGAGTATTAGCAAGTTCCTTAATGCTCTCTTAAAAAGCAGTTGGTAAAATATTTGCGTTTAATTTAAACGATATGATTTTTTACAAATTACATTTAAAACAACATAATAATTTTATAAAAATTAAGTTAAATTTTTAATTACTTTAAAAAAAAATATTTTAAGTTTTTCAAATACACACAGACAATTTAAAATTAATTATGGTCATGATTTAACATAACCATAATGATTTAAAAAATTAAAAATTTTAACAATTAACAAATAAAAAATTAACTCAGTTTTATGTCATGATTTAACAATTTAAAAATTAACTATGGTTATGTGAATTTTACGTTCACGTGTCAATCCTATTTATCTTCATATTTTTTTCTTGTTGTGTTTTTTATTTATTTTTATTATTACTCGATATAAATATTGATTTTGAAGTTTATCATCATTTCTTTTTTTTTTGTTTTGATCTGGGATCTAGAAAAAATAATCAAGATTTAAATAATTAAAAAGATACATACCTAGGTTAAGATCTGCACTTCATGCACAATAAGTATTTTATATTTATTATTTATGTTATATTTTTCTGCATATTATAAAAATAATTAAATATAAATATATATATTAAATAACTAAGAAATCAGTTACTATTATGCCATAAATTGGCGTATTTATATAAATTTAACTATCATTCTTGTTTATTCGCAATTAGGGTAAATCAAACAAAATAATTAATCTTATATATTGTATATGATATATAATTAAATTTAAATGATATAAACATAGTAATATAGCACACTTTTAATATGGATATTTATTAAATGAGGTTTCTACTCATATGATTTTATGATTATTTGCATATTTGTGTAACAAAACCTTGCGCCAACGATTTTTTTCTAATGTGAGATGTTTACTAGTTTCAATAATTTATAATCATTTTAAAAAACAATGTCATATTTCAAAATTAAAATATTAACGTTTCAATATATGTTCAATGCAAATATCAAAATATAAGTATGTATTTCATACGATGTATAGTTTAATTTAAACGATATGAAACATATATAAACTAAAATTATTTATTCATATGGTCTTATAATCATTATATTTTAATATAGAAAAAATTAAAACCTTGATCCTATAAGTTTAAGTGAGATATTTAACAGTTTTAGTAATTTATACTCATTTTGAAAAATTCGAAATACAACATACACAAAAAACAATCTAGATTTTTATTATATGATTAATGTAATTGTATTATTTATTTTAATAATAAAGAAAGAAACAAAATGATAAAAACTATACAAATTAATATCAAATCTTTATTGTTTAAAATCATTAATTGTCATATATATATATATATGTATATTTTAATCACATTAGGTAATTCCGTAGGTTTTATTTAAGGAAAGTCTGCGAAACAATAAATACGAAATATTATATTGCTAGAGAGTATAATTTTTATACTATACATTATATTACATGCTCTAGAATCCTTCTAAATTGAAATAGAAGACAAAGAGCTATGCCACATATGATTGAGATTATTTTTAATTATTACAAACTTAAGGTTATAACTTTTTAAATGATTTTCTTTTAATATATAGGGGTTATAAATTTTAACAAATATTTAAAATGTATTGATTGGTATTATTTTAAGTAATACTAACATTTATTTTTAGTTAGGGATAACGAAATTATTTTACCATAAAGAAAATTCAAAAGAATTTAATGATTTAAAAAGCCCGTTTCAAAAAAAAAATAGAATGATTTATTTTCTTTTGTTTTTCTGCTGTTTTTGTGAAAAATAAAAAGAATAATCATCATAGCACGAGTTACTGTAACATACATCAACTATATATGTTGGAGTCTACGCTAATTCTTATGTGGTTATAAAAAATAAATCTAAAGTAACATATTCATTTTCCACGTTTAAAATTAAAATTATTTTTTTTCTATTTTTTGTGTTATTTTATATTTTAAATATATATTCCTGTCAAATATTAATAAAAAGTTATTGAATAATAGTGTAGTTCAAATAAAATTAAATATTCGTTAGGAATGAAACATCTGATGAATTTCGCAATATATCTAGAAAGACTAAAATGAAACTGAAGAATATTCTTTTTTAAAGAATTTTAAATTTTCATTTTAACGCTAATTATTTTTCTCACCATAATTGATTAATTTAGGCTCAGGGTAAAAAAAAAATATTTCCCAAAAATGTTAAAACATATAAAATTGTACATCAATTCAAATTATAACAAATCGGTATACTAAACCAACATAAGTAACTCCTTCATCATAGGTAAATATTCCCTACTCCTTTCCATTGGTTCCTGCAACTTGGACTAAAATCTATTATAGGACAAAAGCCCAAAAACAAGTCTACAAGGGACACTTGTGATCTCTAAGGGGACACTTCATGCAAAATTACAGAAATGCCATTAATGAAAGAAGAGTGTGAACCGTTGGATCTGAGGGAGAGGGTTTTAATCTTGGCCATTGATTTATTCTCGAAAATAAAAGAAAATAATAAATAAAAT
>CAKOAT010249487.1:0-55347 GCA_932364175.1 Eruca vesicaria subsp. sativa | reverse complement strand
TCTCCTCAGATTGGTACAATCTTTTCAATCTGTCTGTGATTGGTAGGTACCACATCCTTTGGTACGGTACCCTATTACGCCCTCGACCTTGCGGTTTGAATCGTGGCTTCTTACAAAATCGACATTCTTCTAACTTCTCATCATCTCCCCAGTAAATCATGCAGTTGTCGATGCAAACGTCTATCATCTCTGAGGGCAAACCTAGACTATATACCAATTTCTGAATCTGATAATAAGATTCAGCAGACACATTGTCTTCTGACAAATACTCTTTAAACAAGTCTGCCCATGCATCCATACATTTTTCAGGTAGATTGTGATCGGTTTTAATACTCATCATTCTAGCAGCCAACGACAATTTAGACAGACCTTCTCTACAACCACTGTAAATTGGCTCATTCGCAGCTTCTAACATTTCGTAAAACTTTTTTGTATCTAAGTTAGGTTCTTCAACTTCATCATCATCATGACTTACAAATGCATCACCTACCATATCATGAACCCTATCACAATCTACCATTTGTTCCTCTTGGTGATGATAGCTATAACTACTGCTACCTTCATTACGCAAATGATCAACCGGTTCAACCTGATTACTACTGCTACCTTCATTCCTACAACTAGCATCTTCTNCATTTTCACGAGGGCCTAATTTGGTATTGCAACATTTCCGACAAGGACAGAACATCTTACCACTTTCCTGCGTGAGTGGTGTAGAATCTGCTTGATGCATAAACGTCTCCAACCCTTCGAGAAATTCTTTCGTCACCCTCCCGTTATTATCTCTGTGTGAATACATCCACTTCCGCAACTCGAAAATACTTCCCGGACCAGACATTTTTTTTTGTTTGATCAAGCTTATAGCTGATTTTTTTGGGTGTGTTTCAAATGAATCACATATGGTGGTATTTATAGAAATTTTTGAATCTGAGCATTTACTAGGAAATTGCTAGGAAAAGTAGGTACAAAACACGTTTTTGATTAATATTCTATATTTTCTATCCATTTCCTCTTAATTTTGTAGTAACAAATCCTTTCCTCCTAATTTCGTAGTAAAGATTTACCAGGACTTTACGAGGAAAGGTTCTACTATGCCTTTACGAGGAAAATAACATTTTCCTCGTAAGGGCCTCGTAAATTTACTTCCACTTTACGAGGAAACGCTTTTCTCGTAAGTTTACGAGAACTTTACGAGGAAAAGAAGTTTTCTCGTAAAGTCGAAGTAAACTCGTAGTATTTTTACGAGGAAATGTTTTCCTAGTAAATTTTCCTAGTAATGGCTTAGGTTTTTTGTAGTGTTCTGGCCGCAATGTTTATTTAAAAAATCCGGCCACAAATTAACAAAAGAGTTACCTAGTCTAGTGGTGTAGTTTGGAAAAAAATAGGTTTGTTGTGTGTAACTCGGATTCGAGGCCTCTCTAGTTCAAGTTTTTTTTTTTTTTTTGAAAAGTGGCCTTCTTTTTTATTTTTGCTTGTGGCCTTATATAACCTAGGACCGGCTCTGGTTTCAAATATTTTTTTTTTCAGGTATCCATTTATGATTTTATGCAACCTATGTTAAACTGGATTTAAACTTGCTCACATAATAATTTTTAGGTTAAACAATTCGAGATGATATGATATTGACCGCCGGTCAACGAAGCGAGATGGTGGTGGTTGGTGTGGAAGCAACAATAGTGTAGTGTCACTGCGTAGTGTCCTTCAGTACAAAACAAGAATTTGTTTTAAGTTTTTTGAGAAAATATGATTCATATAAATATAACATTAAATTTTTGGGTAGTAGATTTATGCTGGTATTAGAATTGGAATATGATAAATTTCTTAGAATTTTCTTAAACTATAAATCCCTTTGTCAAAAAAAAACAATTCTTAAACTAAAAGCGCACATTTAATTTTTGCAGATAACCTGCCAGAATAAACTAGCAAGCGATTGAAAGTCTTCCTGTTGGCTGATCTTAATCTAGCAAGTTCCTTATGACCACCTTTCATTTCTTAATGATTTTTTTATATTTCACATCTTTAGATAATTTGTTCCTTTTTTACTCAAAGTCACATGACAGTTCATATGTATGCATGGGCCTTTGATATATAAGAAGACAACATGTTAATGTCACGTGAAACCTTAATTCGAGTTTCAATTTCTCAAGATTTAAGCTAGGGTCAATAGTTGACATCTGAATATTTTAGTGCTCAGCTCATCTAGTGAGTGATATGTATAGTATCCACCAATGGCTAAAAAACTTAATAGTTGACATAAAGAAAACACTTTAAAGAAAATGATTATACTTTTCTATTTGTAGTAAAGAATAATATCATATTATAAACCAACTGGATTAAGTCAACCATTTCTGAACTACAAATACGTCCACAAACGCTCCTCGTTTCTTCACACAAATCTCAATTTCTAAAGAGTCATTCATTCACTATAAGTTAACTCGAAAACGTTAAAATGGCGATCCAAAACGCGATTCTAAAACACGCTCTTATTATTTTCCTCTTCATTTTAGCAATTTTGGCCGAGAATGCGTTCTCACAAGATTGCGTGTATACTAGTTGTCCTGGCCTAAAGCAATGTTGCAGCAGATGGGGTTACTGTGGCACCGAAGAAGATTACTGCGGATTCTTTTGTTTCAGTGGCCCTTGCAATATCAAAGGTAAATCCTATGGATATGACTACAATGTGGATTCAGGTCCGCGTGGTAAAATAGAGACTGTCATCACACCAGCGTTATTCGACAGCATCATGAGTAAAGTCGAAAGCAACTGTTCGGCAAAAGGATTCTACACTTATAAGGCTTTCATTACCGCTTTCAAATCATTTGGAGCTTATAAAGGAAAAGTAGCTAAACGCGAGATTGCCGCCATATTTGCTCATTTCTCTTTTGGATCTAAAGGTAAGTTTATTATAACATGTATTTATTTATTTATTTATTTATTTATTTATTTATTTATTTATTTAAAACATCTATTTATTTTTTCTCTTCCATTTAAACTTGCGGTCATAACCTTTGAAATTAGTTTTCTTGTGCTGATGTGCAAATTAAAAACAAATATCAGAACCAAGAGCCGGTCCTAATCACATATTTTAGTCAAAAGTAAATATATCTTGTCCCACAAATTATATGAATCTAACGTACATATATCGAATGACCCCCAAACTTCAATAAAAAGATTTCTCAACATTAATTTTAAAATGTTTACGGCCCCATAAATTTCAGAATTGCCCTTTACAATAATTATCACATCTATACTACAATTTTTTTTGTTAATTTGGAAGCCTCTAACTAATTTTATTTTATGTAAAGGCTTTTGTTACAAAGAAGAAACATCGCCCGACAAGTACTGTTCAAAGAGCAAAAAATACCCTTGTGAACCGGGGAAATACTACTATGGTCGCGGTTTGCTCCAATCAATCACGTGGAACGAGTATTATGGTGCGGCTGGTAAGCACCTAGGGCTACCTCTATTGAAGGATCCAGATCTGGTGGCTCGTAGCCCAGAAGTGGCTTTCAGATTCGCCATGTGGTTTTGGAATAGGAACGTGCGTCCGGCTTTGTACTTAGGCTTTGGAGAAATCACAAAGAGGGTCGATGGTCGAGAATGCAGTAACTGGCGTCGTGATGGTTCCAAAAGCAAGGTCAAACAATACATAGAGTTCTGCGAGATGCTTGGGGTCACTCCTGATCAAGGTCTCGATTGTTTTTAGTCACGAATATGCTAGCACTACCACTTAAACAAATATATATGAAGTTGACATAAAAGCAAAAAAAATAAAATATATATATATATATATATATATATATATATATATATATATATATATTTATATATATCAAGGAATAATACGAACCTGTCAATGAATTTTATAAATAATTATACGAAAAACTTCAATAAATATTGTTTTTTGTCTTCATTTCAAATACGAGAAATCAGTTCAGTTAAGACATAGTAAAGCCTTTTGCAATTTGTAAAAAGTTGTTATGTAGACAAAAATCTTAGATAATATGATAAAATAATGACTAAAACAAAAATATTAAAGTACTATAAAATTGTATCTCAAGCAACGATAGTTTAGTGATAGTTTCTTTATGTTCTCGTTAAAAGAACCCCATCAGTGAACCTGGGGATGGAGGTTCACAACTTTTTTTTTTATGTTTTTTCGTTTGAGTTTTTTTATAAAGAAAAAAAAAAAATTGGCCAATCGCGGGCCGTCACGTATTATGAGGTCCGTGGAACAGTGATGATACAAATTCATCACAGAGAACTTCAGCGAGCCAAGTTTATCAATTATATTATATTTTATTTTTATTTTTTCTTGGTTTCTGTGCGAGACACCCCATGAATCTCCAGTGGGGGTGCTCTAAGTTACCACATGGGTTCATCAAACTTTGAATAATGCTAATGACTGAATAATAATAGAAAAAGAAGAAGTATGCAACATGGGGAGAACATGCAAGGATGAAAAGCAAGAAAATGTGTACAAAGAAGGTGATTCAAAAACCTTTATTCATGCTATCACAGTCACCCACCAAGCCACCAACCCATATCCAATATTTAGTAATCATTCAAGCATAGAATAAGGTTGAGAGAGACTTTAATTATTTGTTCGAAATTTTACCCAAAATGGTTGATAGATCCGGCTACTAAACAAAAGAGCAGCCTAAATTAGGGTGAAAAACTATAAGTTGCTTTAATAATCAAACTGAATCCATCACACTGAATATTATTCCTAGTATAAATCCAGATGACGAGAGCATGTAGTTTATGTTTTCACTGATGTTTGATTTAATAAATCTTTATAGATGATGGCAAAATTCCAGTTCTTAATAATTATATTGTCAAATACTGCACATCTAGCTAGTGAGCATTATTGTATCTCCACTACTGGCGAGCAAAAGCTTATTGTATTTTGTTGTTGGTGTAAGTAATTGTTATATTAGTTACAAAGAAAGAATTTCGAACTAAATTAAATAAAAAGGACTTAACTAATCGTAAAGAAATAATTAATATATGTTATTTTTGCTAAAATAGTTTCAAGTAACACGTAGATGATTAGGTTTTGCATTACTTATACGTTCACAAAGCAACCTGTTTTCTTCACATAGCTGATTTTACAACTAACTCCACTAAAAGAAAAAAAAAAAATGTCGAACCGAAAGGCGACTACTGAAAACGCCCTCATGTTTTTCCTCCTCGCGTTTGCCGTCATGGCCAAAACCGTATTCTCGCAGAATTGCCAAAGCACCGGGTGTCCAGGCCTCAAGGAGTGTTGCAGCTCGTGGGGTTCCTGTGGAATCAAAGATGACCAGTGTGGCTTTTGGTGCTTCAGCGGCTCTTGCAATCTCAAAAACAAATCATATGGATTCGACTACAACGTCGGTGCCGGTCCACGCGGTCCAATAGAGAGCATTGTCACACCATCGTTGTTCAAACGCATCATGAGCAAAGTAGGAAACAACTGCCCGGCAAAAGGGTTTTACACTCACCAGGCTTTTATCTCAGCGGTTAAATCGTTCCAAACCTATAAACGAACGGTGGCTAAGCGCGAGATCGCAGCCATGTTGACGCTTTTCGCTCATGGATCTAAAGGTAAGTCGACTATACTAGCCAAGGGTTTTCATGATATCCACTCTATCCATGGCCACCGCAAAATTTACAAACTGTGGCTGCTTTAAAGAACCTTGATCAATAACACATTTTGGTTGTGAACATAAGCAAATTAAACAAGAAAAAAGCAAAATCATTTTAAAGAGAAAATATGACTGAGAAAAATACCCTTTTATGGTTTATATATTAACTATGTGAACAAATCTTTTTGACTCCGTATTTATATAATGATATTCATTTTTTAATGAAAACATTTTTATCTACAAAACAGTTTTCTTAATCCCAAAACTGTTGTGTACCAAGATTTAAGTCACTCGAAAAAAAAAAATTAATACTGGGATGTACTAATAGGATGTTTTGTGTTAATTCAAGGCTTTTGTTACAAAGAAGATAAAGCTAGAGGGAAGTACTGTTCTCCGAGCAAGAAGTACCCTTGTCAACCGGGAAAGCAATATTATGGTCGTGGCCCGCTTCAATCAATCAGATGGAACGAGTACTATGGTGCAGCCAGCATATTCCTTAGGTTGCCTCTGTTGAAAAATCCGGATATGGTGGCTCAGAGCCCGGAAGTGGCTTTCAAATTGGCATTGTGGTTCTGGACCACAAATGTGCGTCCAGCTTTGTACCTAGGATTTGGAGAAACCTCGAAGAGAGTGGACGGTCGACTATGCGATAACTTACACCCTGAAGATACTAAGAACTTGGTTAAGCAATACGTGGACTTGTGCAAGATAATTGGGGTCACTCCTGATGAAGGTCTGGATTGTTAAAACAACATCAAATAATGTATATATTAATTGGAATTAATTATAATTTATTACTGAGGATGTTAAAGTTTAAACGTCATGCAAATTAATCATGTCAAACATGCTGGCAGCCTGGCACACGGATTTCTGTATCAAGAATCAGGTCCCTGATTGGTAGATAAATGTTCTATATCAAACAGTTTTCTCAGAACTTTTTTCTATCTAAAAATATATAAAACTTAATATATATATACTATTATTTGCGAAGTGATTTTTCGCAACGGAACTTTCACGTTAAAAGTTAGAGTGGTTAATATCGATTATACCCTTAATGAATAATTAAAAAATTTCAATATATAATTAGCTATAAATCAAAACGAATTTCAGTGGTTTAAGATTTATCCTTATCTAAAAATATTTTCTAATGTTTTAAATAGTCTTTATTAATCTTGAAAATAGTTTTATTTGTTAATATATAATTAATTATAAATTAAACATGAATTTCATTAATTTTATAATTATCTTTATCTAATTTGTTTATATTGTGTTATAAAATCTTTATCAACATTGAAAACTAATTATATTTGTTAATCTATAATTTATCATTAATTAAAAAACTCATTCATTTGATAATTATAGATAAAAATAATAATTTATATTGTGTTATCCAAAAAATTAATTTTCATCTTATTTTAAAATTAAAACTAAAAAAATTCCTACATATTATTTTCTATATATTTTTATGTATACCAGCGTATTTCAAATTTATTTACGCAATAAAAGATATTTTTATTATACTCAATTTTTTTCATATGTTAAAATTTGATATTAATTTATTACTAAATATTTTAACTTATAAGTTTTTTTAAATTTAATTTATGTAATGGCAATTATTATATCATGATGAAAAACATAATATATAAAAAAATATTATTAAATATCTTGAATATATAAACAATAACTTATTTTAATGTTACTTAAATTGATTGCATATTTATTTATAGATATTTGTAAAATCATTAAGCCCGCATGTGCGGGCAAAAACACCTAGTATAGTTTTACTCCACGTTCGAGTTTGCTCGGCCAAGAACTCATCCGATTAAAGGGTAATCCAAATCAGTGGCGGAATCCATAATTTTTTCTCTAACGGGATCAACTTTTAATAAAGTTTTTAAAATATAAAATATATTTTTATATTTATCTTTGTTTTAGAAATTAAATAAGTAATAATTGCTTAAAATATTTACCAACATAGTTTTTTAGTTGTTAGTTAAAAATATTTAAAGAAATTGAAGCATTAACCAATTAAAAGTTAAACTATAAATATAAATGCTAAATTTATCTGTGAGTTTACTTGGATCTCTTTTTATGAATTACATTGGTTAAAAGGAAACGAACACCAGTTAATAAGAACTAATGAAAATTCATAAACGATGAATCTATTCTCTTTACATAAAGTGGGTAAAATTTAATCTGGGCTCAAAATTAATATTTAGTCCAAAACTAAATCCAAAATGATGATTTTTGTTTTAATTATGCTTTTGTTTCACATTTTTTTCTTTGTGAGGTCATCTGAAATTATTAAATGAGATAACAAAATAATTTTAATTAGAAAAAATGCATAAACTTTCAAAATAAATGGGGTAAGCTAACTCCACTTCCACTGTATAAGCTCCGCCCCTGATCGGAATGTCCCCGTGGTGAAGAGAGGTTAATTGGTGAGGCTTGAAAAAATTTGAACTTTGAAGTTTCCAAATCATAGTATATGTTATTGAATATATATATTGTTGGAATAATATTAGGTTGGTGAGTTGAATAAATTTTCTAAGGAACGGTCTAACTTAAAAATCATGTGAAAAGTTGTAATTTCTGGTTTAGTAGATGGGATATTACTAATGATATTTCTTTTGAAAGAAAATATACAGTGAAACCTCTATAAATTAATAATGTTGGGACTACACCAAAACTACAAATTTTATTAATTTATAGAGATTATTAATTTATCGAGATATTAGTTGAACCAAAATTCAATTCGGGGCTATGAAATTATATTAATTTATAGAGATATTAATTTATAGATTATTAATTTAAAGAGGTTATACTGTATTAATAATGCCTGCTAGCCCATGCCTTTTGGACTTAGTGTGGTTGTTGACCCAAAAAAAACTACAAGAGATGGTTGGGCATCGCAGCCCATTATAATTTGTTTGTCTGTTTTTATCTGTAAGGTATTGAGACCTTTAAACGTAAAATGCAGCTGTCATATTAACTTCTCTGTTCAACCTCATTGAAATATATAGCACAGTTCAGAAAGATTGGAGGTATAAATTTACTGCACCATTATCAGTGGTCTAAAAATCGATCTAGGTGACGCCTAGTCGACAAATCGGATATGAACGAAATGATTTTTTAAAACCGAGATCTAAATGTTTAAAAAATCGGCTAGACATGCGTATAGCAAAAAATTGACCACTAGAAATTATTAGTATATCTCACGTTGTACAATCTATAAATTTGTGTGATTATTTAACATGTCCATCTAATTAACTATATAGTACTTTTGATTTATTAGACATATATCTTATTTACTAAATCTAAAATAACCCAGCTCACCACATGATATTTTATGTTTTTCAGTGACATTTTGAGCTGAGATTTATATAATAACAAAAAAAAAAACTATGAATCAAAATTAATTTTTAGGCTATGAGTTATCTATTTAATTGTAGTACAATTTTAGACCATCTTTATATATAAAGTAAAGTTTTATCCCTACTGGTTGAGACACGTCATTAAATCGATTCATTAGAGACTGCCACGTGTTATGTACCTAAACCGCATCGTTTCATTTACTTTGATCGACATATAGGTTTCGTTTCATTAGGCTTTGTATCTTCTCACAATTGGCCCAACCCGAGTCCAGTATGTCTCAGTCTAAAACGCGTATTAGCTGTCGTTTTGCGTTGTCCAAAGGAAAAAAAAAAGAATCTGTCGTTTTGCTATTAGGGTTTAGCCTGTGTACTCCTCTGCCATTCCAGAGCAAGACATAATTTGAGTTCCATGAATGTTGTTTCATCTTCTTCCTTATCAATCCACAGAGATATCGGTTACTGATTAACCTTCAAGTCCTTAAATCCATACCTCATGTTCTCCCCTGAATGCGATTTTAACTCAAGTAAGGCGATGGAATTATGAGAACCATCTCCGCATTCCATCTTCAAAAACCATTAATCTTATTTTCAGTATAATGGTTCTTCCACGATTTTCTTCCTGGGTTGGGAGAGGCCAAGCTCATCCTTTTATGGGAAGATCTCCGGATTGATGTCGAGATGTTTATCAACGAAGAGGTAATGATTCAATTTACTATTCCTAACTCCATTAGAAGAATCAAAAACCTGACTAATTGTATTTACATACGCCACTGTGATTACATAGTTTGCTATGCATAGCAAAATTGATTGTTGCATCGTATTGTTTCAAAATTTTCAAAAATAATGGTGGCTCTGTTTTCCTGACTGGTGACTTCAGGGTCTTTAAGTGTGACAGTGGCATCTAGGATCAACAATATGCAATTAGTAATATTGTGGTATGAACACATCATCTCCTGTTTTTCTACCTATCACACAGATTTTTTTGGCATTTAGTAATCTGAATATTTTTATTGTTTTATGAGGATTGTATCTATAGCATCAACAATTCTTCAAAGGAAGACCATGGATATACAATAAGTTAAGTATCTCCTATTTTCTGGTCTCTGACATTTGTTTTGTGTGCATATTTAACAAATAACAAAATTCAATACCCCAGTGGTTCCGTTGTAATTGCATCAGTTTTAGTGTACTAAATGAATGATTTTTTTGGGTGGATATAGGTCTGAACCGTTCGAGTCTATTACCTTTAATGTAAGTGGTGGTAGAATGAACAGCTCCAGCTTTTGAAGCGAGCTTTAGACTGTACAATGCTCTCAAGAAACTTGGCTTCACTATCTATCTGCTAACTGGTTGGGACGAGGGCTAAAGGTGTCACAAAGACTAATCTCCAAAACGTCACTTACTTCGATATATTAAAATTGGGTTAGAGCTTTGGCACAAGAAACTGGATTTGGTGTTTTATCTGCTTATGTTGCAGAGAAATGTTTGATATCCCAGTTTATAGAAATGAAGGTTTGCTGCAAAGGTAGTGGACACCATGAGACTTGCAAGGGGGAGATGTCAAACTGAGGCGCTCTCCAAGATGATTAACTGAATCTTAACGACGCTTTGGTGGCATACAAAACAGCCGCACAAGCAGCGTCTCAGATTCAGGGAGCGTTCAGGGAAGGCGTTGAAGGCGGGACAATTAAAATTGATCCAGTTTTGCCATCTTGGAAGAGGAGGCTAAGAGAAAATGATCAAGATACATAACACATTCTGCAAATATTTATGCGTAGGATTGTTAATTATGCACGTGACCACTGGAATAGTAATTTTTCAATCAAAAGACAAGAACCAAAACGAGTGAATATATAAACCCATAGTTTATATTTCAAGTTATTTATATTTCATATATTTTTTTTTGTATGTAGACTTAACACAACATAAAAAATTCTTCTCCTTAAACTAAATTCAGCACATTCAATTTCATTGAAAATATATATGTACGAGTTGTGGCCAGCGGCCCAGCAACATACTAATATTATGAGCACACTAATTTCTTTTTGCGAGCCATGCAATTAATCCAATAATCAAAGAAAATAGTATCAAAAGAAATGACTCAGTTAGATATATTATCCACCCTTTAATGATATAGTTTAGGAGCTCTGCGCGCACATTAAGACGCATGAAATTTGATACACTTAAGCTTTTCAGACATATATGACACGAGAGTCCTCCAAACTTATGTAACCGAAGGAGGAATCTTGCTCCGAGCTGGTGATGTTGTCATAATCATTCTCCCAATCATCATATGTCTAGAATCATATGTAACGGTCGTTTAGGACTTTTTAAAATTCAACAAAGATATGGAAGGTGTTATCATGGTAGATATATATATATATATATTTGCATAGTACAACAAAAGATATAATGTACAATTACCTGACAAAAAAATAGAAATGAAATTAAAACAAAAAGATTAAAATATTTATACCACCGTAATAAAAACTAGAATACAACTTCACTATTAATTGCAACCATCGTTTTAAAAAGTTTAGTTAACCCAAAAGAAATGGATTTTAAGGTTTTTAAACAATATTACAGAAATAATATTTCATACAAATTCCCATGCATAAGATTTACCCTAGAAACAGTTCATTCTAACTCAAGAAAACTTTGTAATTAAGGTTACTTGCCCCTAAGAAGCTCATTACTAACATCAAATTTAAGACCAGTTAACACCAACATAACAAAAAGCATTAAAATAATTTTTTTGTTAACAAATTCCATTCTTTATCTTTAAGCTCTAAAAGAAATTGCATAGGTAAGTCTCTTAACATTAATTGCTTTAAACTATTATATTCACATTTTAATTCTATGATTACAATTTAATTATTTAGCAACAAGAATACCAATTAAAGAGAACCAAATGGCTAAATAGTCTTTCAAATTGTTTTAGTGTACCAATTAGCAAGGATGTTTGTCAAGTTTTCTACACTTTCTATATTCTTAATTATTTTATTTTGGTGAAAATTTTATGATATACTATCAATGATGATTCTGTAATATTGTGGTCAATCAGTTATGACCCATTACCAACATCACCTATCTACGACCTATAACCATACACACAAATTTTATACGTAAAACCTACACTTCAATCCTTCCGAACCCAATATATTACAACCAAAAATAACACACTGGATATGGGATCAATTTTTTTTAAAAAAAACAACAACATGAAAACCATTTAAAATCATCACAACTACAACTCTTTAATATAGAAACAATTATTGTAAACAAGAAAAATATATCTTATCCATATATTTATTTCTCACCTAAAATTTTCTAAAATACAAAAATTATCATCATACACATTTTTTACAAATGCAAACTCAAACCACAAAATCATATAAAATAATAATCTAAATTTTGATCCCTAAAAAATAACTTAAACTATAAATAAAGTATATCCCGCCCGTAGGGCGGGCCGGTTCTAGTTGTAAATAATATATACATACTGCCAGTCTTCTAATGTAATTCATAAATTGTTTTTTACTTACAAGTTATATACTTGCGTTCAAATACATGATAAATATACAGAAAATGATGTAGATGTACTATAATTTTTTGTGTTAAAAGAGTACGTACTACAACTTTTTTGTCTTAATAAGAGGCTACATCTTTGATTAAGCATCTACGCACTAGTTTCTTTCTTCGCTTAAAAATTGGTACTTTGCAGTTTTGCAAGTGTTGATGATAACAGCCGATGACTTTGACTTTTATGTACTCACTGCTACCAGTGGGTGACCATCCTAGAAGAAAAACAATTGAAGAGATTATAAACTATCATCAGTGATGTATATGGATCATAGATCTGTTAACGAAAAATATATAGTACATAGACTAGAAGAAGCAGTTAATGTGCATGTCTACTCTATGCAAAAGCAGTTAATGTGCAAAAAATCTATACTATTAAAACACAAGGCCATTTTTTCAGGTGCCCTTGGTTTTTAATATTAATTACAACCAAATGCCACTACATTTTCTTTTAATCTATGCTTTATATCAAAGTGGGTTTACCCGATTAAAGTGATTTTGACCCGATTCTGTTTTAACAGTATTTATAGATCTCTGCCAACATAATCTTTTATTTAAATAGGAGAATATTAACCATATCTATATTTTTTATTGAACCATTTCCTAATGTATGCTAACCACGCCATTATGGTTCGTTCGACTTGGTCCATATTTATCAAACTATAAGTCACACATAGTCTACTATGAACACATGATAACTGATAGTACTCATATTATATCATACTGGAAAGTTTTCTTTAATAAATCCATGATCTTGGATTATTGTACTATTTTGTGGCATGCAGCGTAATTGGTTTAATTTTTTTATGAAGTTAATTTCGTAATTGAAACAATCTACCAAACCGTTTTAGCATGGTTTGTTAAAACGTTTCCAATGGATTATAGTATCAAATTGGTAGCACACAGAGTAATTGGTTTAATCTTTCTATGATTAAGATTAATTTCCTTTGCAATAATCTACCAAACCGGTTCTAGCATAAAAACACAAACCAAAGTATTTTTTTTTTAAATAACAATATTTTCAAATATATGAACTACAGTAGATTTTTTTTGAAAAAATGTGTGTATCCTATCCTAACTAGAAAATATTTTAATTACTAAATTTTGCAGCCTCTTATAATTCAAAATGCTAAATATACAAACAAACATTTATATGTGTAATAAGTTTGGATATATTGAAAAAAAAATTCGTGAGATAATTTATTACAAATATAATTCTGAAAATTATTAAATTTTAATGATACAAAGAATAACATGCATAATAAAAATAAATTAGAGATATAATTAATGAAATTTATATAGTATTTTCTGCAAACTACGAAGATTTAAAAAATAAAATTAAAAGATATTGTCTACTTAAATACTAAACTAATTAAAAATATTAAATTTGTGAACAACTATTAACAAAATATGTAATATATTTAAAAATAAATATAAGCAATATATATTAATAATAGTGAACAAATAAAATCTAACACAAAGAGAAAAAAACATCTGTGACGCACGGGTCAAAATCTATTTCTTTTTATTTATACAACATAATTTTTATTTTTATTTTTAAAAAAAAACTACATTAAATTAACTGTGGCTTCCTATCTCAACATAATGTATCATTATGTTGAATCTTCGATTAGTGTAACACACTGATTCTCATTTTTTAGACTGTAAATATCCTGTGTTTCAAAAAAAAAAAGACTGTAAATATCCAAATCTTTGTATATTATAATAATGTTCCATCAATACCCAAGATTCAACGTTTATTGAATTGTGCAAATGAAAATAAAAAACAATACATAATGTTAATATCAGTGCATCTACCATTCGTCAATTCCAATCAATATTTTGGTAACAAACAATAGCACCAAAAAACATACATGTTGTATTGTTCAAAATCGTGAAATATCTATCCTTTTAATTTTTTTGATTTGTTTTATATATTTTTAAGCATATAAACTAATCAAGACAATAAACTTATACATATAGAAATACAAATGCTTAGAATCCTCAACGGTTTTACCAATATTAATATAGTCGACCAAATTATAGGATTTTCAAAGGTTTTTCAAAATAAACAACAAAAAAATCTAAACCACTAAATCAAAAGCTAAAGATTTTGCAAATTAATAACTTAATTATTATTAAAAACAGTACTTTTTAGTATCTTTATGTTTTTCATATATTTAGAACATCATATTCTTTAAAAACAGTCTATTGGCGTTTCTATTATAAACTAATAAATAAATTAATTTTCTAATTCAAATGCAACAAATCGATCCAAATGATATCTTTTGGTTATCAGATTGTTTAGTCCAACTTATAATTTCTCACGTTACGCATTTTAGTAGGTAAAAAAAAAAGAAAAAATACATTTAATCAAAATTTACAAAACCCATTTTAAATTCCAGGAAAAACTATTATGTGTAAACATTATTATCATTATATATTAAATCAAATCATGAAAATTTGATAAAAACAGATATATATTCTTTTAATATTCTTATGAGTATAATTTAATGGGTTATTCCAACAAATATGTAAATATTTTGAACAAAAAATAAAGCACACTTTAATTAGGCTTGGGAGTTCAGGTATCCGTTGAGATACATGTTGGATACTTTGAATTCTGGTCCTAATTTATATAACATCATAGATCTCATATTGGTAAATTTGTAAATACAGACGGGTTTGGATATAATTCATCTGTTTTGGTTCTAATTTGTATCACATCTTAAAACCCATAAGTAACGATATATCGTTCGTATTTAGATTGTATTGGTTCGGTTCATATATCTGAAGTTAAATCCAAAATTAAAAGCAAAGCATAAGAAATAAATATTTATCTATATTGAATTAGATATTTAAGGTATTTATTTCAAATTTAAAGATTTTTATGATATTGTTTCAAATAAATATAAAACTGAATATTTGAAGCACATATTTATGTTTCAAATATTTATAGTTGTGATTAATTTGGATTTTTAAATCGGTTTTTTGGGTTTTCAATTTTTTTCAAGCTATACGTTCGGGTTTAGCTAATAACGCTTCAGATTCGGATATGTTTTGTACTATTCTACAAAATTTATTCTGATATTTCTTACCTTTGGACCGGATACTGATCATTTTTTTTTGTTTGGGTTCAGTTCGGGCTTCAGGTTCATATTTTATATTCATACCTAGATTTTGTTCCGCGCTTTTAAAGTGCGAGATTATTTTTTTGTTGATAAATTTATTAACATGTTTGTTTACTCACTAATATGTTTAGGCAATTCAGTTTTTGATTCCTTTCATGTTTTTTTGTTTGATTCTGGTTCAGTTGTGTTTTCGTTTTTTTTTTGTTCAAAGCCTATAAAAACCATTTGGTTATTTATGAATATGGATACCTTTTTATTTGATTATTTTAGTTTTTGATTTAGTTCAAATAACAATATTCGAATCTGATAAAATTTTGAGTTCACCTTGGTTTCCATAAGTTTTTACATCCAACCAGACCCGTGGTTGGATATGCAATTTCGGTGATCCGCTAAATTATCCGTTATGAGTATGAAGAAATATTCACTAATTAAAAACCACTAAAAAACCCTAAACCCGCCAACCCACCAACATTAAGTTACTGTAGTTTTAGTAAACAACACCAACCGGACTTTACTCAATGATCTTACAAAATAAGCACAAACATAAATTTGGGAAACCGAGGATCTTCAGTTATACTGTTTAACTTGGACCGCAACATTTCGGCGACATATTACATCCTAGCGGGCATAGATTTATAAAATTCGCAAATCACAAATACTTATGTTTACGGAATTTAAGAAAATAATTTAATCTATATATATCGGATTAAACCATAATTCTTATTGACCATCTATCCGAGCCCGGATACTCATGTCTTTACATACTTGTGAATAATCTAACAAGGGCAATAATTTAAAGCAAAAACGGTTGTCCCGTCCTCTATAAGGACGGGTCAAAATCTAGTAGATATTATTTTTGTTGTTTTATCTATAAATAGATAAAAAATCTTTTATTTTGATGATATAAAATGCTACATGATCAAAATCAAGTTACAATTATACTAGTATGAAGAAAGTTTTAAAAAATGCGGATATTTTTTTTGTTGACCGTAAAACCAAATATTAAATGAATTTATAATAATTATTATATATCTATAATATTTAATAGCTATTCTATTATTATTGTTTTAGCTAGGTATAATGTTTTCATTGAATTTTCATATCCGAGTGAGACTTATTAATCCATTTATTGATATATTATTTAATATTTGACTTTGATAAAAATAAATATTTCTTCTAATGTAATTCATAAATTGTTTTTTACTTACAAGTTATATACTTGCGTTCAAATACATGATAAATATACAGAAAATGATGTAGATGTACTATAATTTTTTGTGTTAAAAGAGTACGTACTACAACTTTTTTGTCTTAATAAGAGGCTACATCTTTGATTAAGCATCTACGCACTAGTTTCTTTCTTCGCTTAAAAATTGGTACTTTGCAGTTTTGCAAGTGTTGATGATAACAGCCGATGACTTTGACTTTTATGTACTCACTGCTACCAGTGGGTGACCATCCTAGAAGAAAAACAATTGAAGAGATTATAAACTATCATCAGTGATGTATATGGATCATAGATCTGTTAACGAAAAATATATAGTACATAGACTAGAAGAAGCAGTTAATGTGCATGTCTACTCTATGCAAAAGCAGTTAATGTGCAAAAAATAGATATTATTTTTGTTGTTTTATCTATAAATAGATAAAAAATCTTTTATTTTGATGATATAAAATGCTACATGATCAAAATCAAGTTACAATTATACTAGTATGAAGAAAGTTTGCGGATATTTTTTTTGTTGACCGTAAAACCAAATATTAAATGAATTTATAATAATTATTATATATCTATAATATTTAATAGCTATTCTATTATTATTGTTTTAGCTAGGTATAATGTTTTCATTGAATTTTCATATCCGAGTGAGACTTATTAATCCATTTATTGATATATTATTTAATATTTGACTTTGATAAAAATAAATATTTTTGTACATAACTTTTTATCACGAATTTGCGTTATTTGTAAGTTGTCGAAATCTATTCGAAAATTAAGATCAGGTATTTATACTATTAAAAATGTTATTAAATTTATTTGTAAATATATTAACTATCAAAATACATAAATATAGAACAAATTATTAATCATCTATTTTTAAATTTTTTATTAATAATATCTAGTCTAAAAATCTTTTTAAAAAAACAGTGTGAGACAAAAGTTGAAAAGAACATTGTGGCTGTTAAGGCAGCAGAACATCTCGAATGCATATGATGCTACACAAGTTCTTTTTAACCCTCCAATAAAAGAACATAAGAGTTTAGAAAAAAGTGAATATTTTTTTATATCATGACTGTTAAGATAGAACATGTTAAAAAGTTGTTGTAATGCATTTGTGATAGATGAGATTCAAATCTTGAATGCATATTCAGGCTGATGGGCACTATTTTTGCAAGAATATTCAAAAGTATTTTAAAAGAGAATTAGTCCATTAATCAAATTCATTATACAGATATTATTTGTATTTAAATTATATAGTTTTCAGGCTCAGAAAACAAAAAAAAAACAATAATGTCATTAATGAAAAATTTAATTTATCCATAATATTAAATATAATTTTGGAAAATCTAAATATTTCATTAAAGCAATAAAAAGGTATTGATAGGCGGCAATGGCGTTAAATTTTCAGTTACAAAAAACTATAAATGATGATATATATATGATGATATATATATATATATATATATATATTAAATGATGATATATTTACGGTACGCCTTAGAGATAAAAGATACATTTTTTTTTGAAAATAGAGAAGAAGACTTTATTGCAAGAATTTTTCAAAAATAAGGTTTCTAATAATATTACTTTATATAATTAAGTTTTAATATTTAAACAGAATTTAAACCACTTAAAACAAGTGCGAGATAATGCCATAATAATTTCTATACTTTATTTGCCCTCAAATAACTTCACTTTTAAAACCCACGTCGAATTCGAATCCATGTTTGAAAACTACATATTAAACGGCCCTTTTCCTTATCGTTAAATCCATGTAAAGTTGTAAAAGTAAGTTTTAAAAAAAAACACATGTAAACATTAGGGTTTTCACTAATCTACTAGTAACTACAGATAAAGAGACACGAGAGGACAGGAAACCATGCCCTAAGACTTGAATTTTCGAATTTCTTAAAACAAAATAGTTTCACCCATTTTTATGCCTTTCTACAAAAATATATATATATATATATATATTTTCAAGAGAAAGTGTCGGTTTCGGAGTCATACGAACCTGAAATTCCAATATAGCGACCGAACCGGAATCCACAATATCCGGTACAGTTGTCACTTCCACCAGAAAAATCGAAACCGATAGCTTTGAATTGTCAAAAATAAATTAATATATCGCTGTCGACTCTTCAACGTCTGCGACGTAAATGGTACGACAGTGCATTTGACTTTTTTGTATCGACAAGTTTTAGCCTTACCCTAAAGATTACATGTATCAGTTTCAATAATTATCATGAAGGGCTTGTTGCTGTTCTTCTTGTGTTAACAGTTTTTCTTTATTACATGTTAATTAATACAGTGAAAGAAAATGTTCTGTTACAAAAGCTGGACAAAGCTATAAAGTTTTGAAAGATGCAAAAACTCAAAACAAGATGAAATCATACAATTCAGAGAGTTTTCTTTTGACAAAGTACAATCCAGAGAGTTGATCATTCATAATTAGAGAACCAAAGAAATAGAAGATTCTTAATTATGATCAACAATCGTTTTGGTTCTGTTATGGTGGATGCTTCATTCGCAATGTTCGTATAACCCAATATTTTTACACATTGATTGATTGCATATGTTTATTGCCATATTAACCCATCGGCCGTAAGATTTTTTATTGTCCATTAAAAATATATATTTTTTGTCCTTAAATTTTTATTTTAATAGTCGCATGTTTGTTTCAATTTATATCCTTTGTAGGAAGCTAGCTACACATTGTCAGTCTATGAATATGTATTACTAGTACTTATTTAATTGCTAAATATATTTACGATTCGTGTAGGATTAAGAAAAATGCAATACAATTAAGGAGGAGAAATATGAAAATGATGGCTGGAAAACAAATGGCTCACATGGTACGATTTATAGTGACATATGTGACTTCTCTTCTAAGGGCCGCCTTGGCTCACATGGTACCAAGATTTGTGTGACATATGCGACTTCACTTCTTAGGGCCGGCTTTAGGAAACGCTAGACGAGATAGCCTCTAATCAAGTAAACGTTAGACGATGTAGCCTTTAGGAAATTCTAAGCACGGTAAGGAATTTTGGCTCACTAGTTAATCGGGATTGGATTCCGATTGTTCTCTCGTTTATTATATGTTTGTTTCTAGTGTAATTGCTTTTCCAAAACTGTCTGGCTACGGTTGTAATTTTTATAAGAATAATAATTAAAAAACTAAATAAGATAAGCTAGTTTTATGTAACGTAAGTTAAAAAAAAAAACTGAAATGTCAACTACTTTTTAAACGTTTAACTCTACTAATTAAGTACTAAAGTGCTAAGTTAAGATGTCAAAATGTGAGAAAATGATTGCATAAGTACATGAATAAAATTGATAGAACTTTAAATTCTTCTGAAAATTTACCATTTGAAAAAGTGGAAACATTTCTACCATTTTTTCTGAAAATGATATTTAACAAAATCTAGCTCTTTTTTTTCTTCTTCTATTTGTTAGAAAAATGAATGACATCAAATTATTATTTATCATCCTTTTATCATTTAGCTCTATTCTAGTTATCTTTGTTTCACTAGTTCTTCTAGTGACAACCGTTTGCACTCGATTTACCATTTATTTTTAAAAAATCAGATATATAAATTATGAACAAATTTCGTTAGTTATGTTAATTTTAAGATGAAGCCTCTGAACTCTTATCAGTAAGTAAACAATTCTAATCACAGCTCATATATAATGTATTTTCTTAGAGTCGGCTCTTAACAGATATTGGTCAGCAACGGAATAGAACCTCTTAGAGTCTGCTCTTAACGGATGGTATACTTAAATCATTCGTTCATTCAGATGAATGAACAACTTTGAAATTGAAAAAAAAAACTAAATTGTACATATAATTTGAGAGTTTCAAAATAAAAAGATTGATAGGTTCTTAGAGAGAGAAAAAAACTACAATTTTTATAAGAACAAAATTTCAGTTTATTGTGTTTTCACCTAACTAATGGCTCCATTGCCTCATAGAAGTACGATGACATCAAATCCTAGTGCTCAAAATTCCGAGAAGAGGTAGGTTCTCTGCCACTTGCCCACAGAGTCTCGAGAACCAGTTCATATTTATGTCGGCTATTTGCTCTATAGAGTTCGGACAGACATGAATTAAATAGATTAATAAAATATCAACTTATATTGTTTCATCACTTTTTCAAAGCAACTTATATACTGTATATCGTTCAATCATCTAGAAAATCAAATAAGATATTTAATTTTTAAAATCATAAAACAGAAGTGTGAAATAGTAATTCTGTAATACAACTATCTTCTTTGTAAAAGAAAATTAATTTCTCACTCATAAACCAAATCCAAATTATTAATCTTGGACAAGAACAAGACTAAAAGTCAAACGCGTTTTACATAAATATATATATTTAGAAGCTATAGATAAAACAACATTTTTTTGAAACACTGATAAAACAACATTTTCTTTCCAAAAATAAAAAGACAAAACTACCCAGCATCTATCCCTAATTCCCTATATATATCTCACACCCTCTTCCTTCCCATCTACAACACAATCACACAAAACATGGCTCTAACAAAATCATCTTTAGTCCTTTTCCTTTGCCTCTTAGGTTTATACTCTGAAACCGTCAAGTCTCAAAACTGTGGTTGCGCCCCAAACCTGTGTTGCAGTCAGTTCGGTTACTGCGGTTCCACAGACGCTTATTGTGGTACTGGGTGCCGATCAGGCCCTTGCAGAACCCCTGGCGGAACTCCTGTTCCCGCTGGTGGTGGATCGGTTGGTAGCATTGTGACACAAGCTTTCTTTAGTGGTATTATCAACCAAGCCGGTGGTGGTTGCGCCGGAAAGAATTTCTACACCCGTGATTCTTTCATTAACGCCGCAAATACTTTCCCCAACTTTGCCAATTCCGTTACTAAACGTGAAATTGCAACCATGTTTGCTCATTTCACCCACGAGACTGGACGTAAGAATCGCTTTCTCTATATAGACTAGACATAGTGGTTAGAATTGTTGAATAACTTTTTTTATCGACCAAAACTTGGTTTAAGTTTATGATCGGTTTTCAAAAAATAATAACAAGAACTAAATTTTGTATACACATATAGTCTGGTCCTATGGCCGATTCTAATTTTAACCAATAGAATAAAAACGAGTACACTATATATAGTCAAAATCATAGGCATGGATATTTAATTAAACGTTCGTTTTTAAATAAAAACTAAAAGATGATTATATAACAGTAAATCGATTAAAACAACATAGTATAATACGTAAAAGAAAAAACCTTCGATTGTTGAAAAAACAAAGAATAATAAACCTTCGTTATAATAAAGTTAAATATGATATGACTTGATCTCAATAAATTGGGATGATCTCAAAGCAATTTGTTTCATGTGTATCTCTATTCTCTATAGATTTCTGCTACGTAGAAGAAATAAACGGAGCTTCACATGACTACTGCGACGAGAACAACAGGCAGTACCCATGTGCACCGGGCAAAGGCTACTTCGGTCGTGGTCCGATTCAACTATCCTGGAACTACAACTATGGAGCATGTGGCCAGAATCTCAACCTTAACCTCTTAGGCCAGCCCGAGCTAGTGAGTAGCAACCCAACAGTCGCTTTCAGGACGGGTCTGTGGTTTTGGATGAATAGCGTAAGACCGGTACTAAACCAAGGGTTTGGAGCCACCATTAGAGCCATCAACGGAATAGAATGTAACGGTGGGAATTCAGGGGCGGTCAATGCAAGGATTAGGTACTATAGAGACTATTGTGGACAGCTTGGGGTGGACCCTGGTCCTAACCTTAGCTGCTAAAAAGCTATTCAAAACCAACACACACACACGTGACGTGGGAATTGATGGGGGAAGTTGATGTTTAAGATGAAATAATAAATGAGATGATAAAGTTAAATCTCATGTATGCTCTTATGTTGGGTCTTAGTGTTCCCTGCGTCACAAGCAATAAGTAGTTGTAATAATCTTGTGAAAGTGATTTTCTTTTCGTTTAAACGTATTTTGAAGTGAATGCAACATTAATAAATGCCTAAAAGTAAGTCATTTACGGTATCTGTTTTTTGGATATTCGCACGTACGTATTGGTTTCAGTTTACAGTGACTGATAATATGTCAGAATGGTGATGCTGTAAAATAACAGTATATTGGTAGGAATATACTGTTAATTAGGTTATGTGAAATGATATATTTTTTTTTTGCTTCTGGGACGTCCTTAAGTCTCAAGGGGGGGGGGGGGGGGGGGGGGGGGGAGGGGGTTACCTTAATTAAGACATAATCTTCCATAGCCTACAGACTATTAGTTAACAGTTCTACAGTTTAGAACTTGTTTTCTACCTAATTACGACTAATTTATACCTCTAAATTGCGAGAGTGTTTTACCCCCCAGTATTAATTTACACTGTCATGATCATGTGTATCTTTATTATCTCGAATAAATAATTAATGTGTAGAGAGGATGAGACCACGTACACTTAAGCTTACTTTGTTCACTCTTCAATGTCAATTATTTGTCACGTATTTTTTATAGAAGGGTATAAATTTTAGCAAAATTTACTCAAATATCAAATAATGGTTGATTAAAAGTTTATTAATTTATACATCCAAATTTTTTATTTGAACTAAAGATGCAAATTATCTTTATTAATTACATATCAATGAAAATACTTTATGCTATCTTCAGCATAATAAAAAAATATGTGGCATAATTTTTTTTTAGAAATCAGCAGAATAATTATTTCATAATTTTTAATAAACTTATATTAAAAAAATATTTATATATATATATACGCAATTAAACAAATTTAAAATATTGAATCTTCAGTTACATTGATTTTGTTTGCAGTGTTATTAAAGATTTAGTATTTATTTTATTAATCTTAAAAATAAGCCGTACATTACATTCATTATCAACTTTAAATCCACTTTACAACTCATAATATGTTTTTGTTTGATTTATGTAGAAGGGATGACTAGTCTTGTTGATTTAAAAGCATAGTAATAAAACAGCCGACCATAATAGTCACTAGTCAGAAGTAATATTTCTAAATATTTGTAAAACCGTCAATCATATCATCATATAATATATTTTTATTAAATGATCAAATTATCTGCAATATAGATGATATTGATAAAAAAGTTGTCGGACAATGATTCTACTATGTAAATTTTCCTGTGACATTTAGATAGACAAAATTAAAAATTTTGCATGTAAGACATCTTCGATGGATAAGCTTTCGCAACAGCACACAACCACAACAAATAATTTTAAGCACTTTAAAAGTTTGGATAAACCTTGTATCACATCACTTGTAAGAAGTTATATTATCTAGAAATTGAACTTCATACTTGATGTAGAAAACTTGAAACTTTACCAATAGACAGTGGTGTTTGCACAATCAAGTGTTTCATATTGTGGATTTCGACAAAAGCTTGAATGTGTTCACAGCGAATTTAACCATTTTCAGTTGTTGATGTCGGTAGCATTTGCCTATTAGCTTTGGATATTGGTTAGGCCATTGGTTAATTGTTCAAAAATGACTGGATATTAGTTTGTGTTTCCATTTGGGGTGGATTTAAAATATATAATTAAGGAATTTATAGAAATTTTATTAATTGGTCCTATGAGTCATGCATTGTTAGGCCATTGACGGAGACTGGACGCGTGTAAGGGATGCTGCCTACCGTAGTCCCAACGAATTTTATTCCATTACTTTTACCGTAGAAAATGGTAACTGGTTAGTTATGAAAACAAAATTATGCAGACTCCTAGTACTACCGTGTTAATAATAGTCCTATTCGATTTTTTTTTTTTTCATTGGCATTTTATATGATTAACTATGCATGAAGTGAACAAATACGTAATCTAGTTTGCCCTAATTCATCACTAGGTGCCGTATTTTTTTTGGATTCAATACGATTAATGTGATGTGTGACTTATATATGTGTAATTTGTGGTGGCTTTCACAGCTAAAGGTTGGATCATGTCTAGAGGCCATCCTTGTTGGTTCAAACTTGATTAATTCTTCAAATTGCAGTTGACTAGTCTTGTTACGAATTTTTATAAAATTTGCAAAATTCAACAGAAAATATTCATTCATATAATATAGTACTAAGAGCCGTATGCGTTGACGTCTTGCTATGTACATGCGTTTGCATACTATGTTTATCTCTTTCTGCCATCTATGCCATCTGTGTGAACAAACACATATAAAACTAAAGAATGCGTGTTAGCGGTATAACCTTCCCTTATTTAGGATGGTTTTGGTGCTGTTATTTCGGGATACCGTTTTCTCTTTTAGGGGTGATCTTGGATCTTTGTTCCAATGTGAATTCGTCTCTTGTTTTCATTCGCTTTCTAGATATGAGATTACTTTGACTCAAATGAATTGAATAGTCAAAATTTTCTTAACATACACATGGACTTCTCTCCATAATCTGTTGTTTTACTAAAAAAATTTGGGGGTCATTTTCAGGACATTATCTTTCTGTCATTGTAAATGAACAAAACATGAGTAATTAAGTTGAAGCTTGAAATTTTTAGTTGCAACAAATAAACCTTAAATCCACAGGCCAAGAAAAATTAAGTATTCGGAGAGCGATGCATCACCGTAGTAAATTGGTTCATTGCAATCTTTAACGGATGGAAATGAGATTGCTACAAGCCATTAGGGTTGAAGAGACACTTCTTGTGGAGTTAAAATAGAAATGCATCAAAGAATGGCACGATAATGGACTCAACGCTTCACATGGTACCAAAATTTATCACGGCATGTGCGACTTTAACCTAGGGCGGCTTTGGGGAAATAGTACCGATAAATAGAGAGATCGAATACATATTTTCTATATTTTTTCCCAGGACCGGCTGTTAGGAAATTGATTGGCGACTCGGTTTGTATTATTGTGTTTTTTCCCAACAATAAGTACTGTGCCACAAGCTATGCAAACGATTGATCAAGGTAAAACTGTAAAATCAACATAAACCATAGAAGAAGACATGCTGTTGTGATTTGTATTATACATTAATATATGTCCATTCCCATAGTATTTTCTTATAAGGGAGAATTTCACTTTTACCATTTTTGTGGTACCATTATTCATATTTACACTTAGAAGGAGGACATTTTCAAATATACCTAGATCATTGATAGGTAAAAGACAAAACAACCCTCGATCATAATTTTCCATCTCTTTCTCGAGAGAGTTCGACGAAACAACGGCACGAGATAGAGCGACGATGGCCACGAGATAATCCAGAGTTCCAGAGAAGGAGATCAAGAGGTAGACACTGAGGGAGCTTGTGGATTCAGTCAAAGTTACCATCTTTGAGAGTGAAGCGATGAATCACGGCGAAGGTTGGAATTCCGGTGGCCGTCGGGATCATAGGGGCCGCTCTCAGGCGACTTGGCAAAAAGTAAACTGCAAAAGTCCGGTAAGTTAACGTGATTTCTAAGTTAGGAACTTTGCTTGTTGATTGCTAGTGTTATGGTTCGTAAGCAGAATCTTCATCCTTTGTTATCTACAGATTGATAGGTCTTTGGATGAGGTCTTTGGATGAATCTTCTGGTAATAGGGGTAGAGGGTTTCGAGGAGGAGGAAGATGTACACAATCATTGTCTCGTAGAAATAACAATAGTCCAGTGCAAGTGTACTTTGAGAAGTCTAAAATCTCCAATGTGGGATTAGTGGAAAAGTCAGCTCAGCAAGAAGTAAAGTCTGGGGACAACACGGATGTTTTGCAACCATCTGCTTCGTCTGTCTCTAGAGAATGTGAGGATATGAAGGGCGGTGGAATGTCTTGTGATTTAATGACTAGGATGGGGGATGATTCGCTCTCTGGCCAGGTGTCTATGTCTTCTACAAGTGATAGCAAGGTTGAGATTTCTAGTGTTATAGGGAACGCTTCGGATGATAGCAACACTAAACTTTTTGATATCTACCTCGAGAGGAAGGGGAATGAACTAAAACCTTTCTTCTTGGAACTGAACAGAGAAAAGAGGAGAGCTGCTAAGGGGTACACTGGGTTTGTTATTAGACCTGGGATGGTACATCTCCAGAACTACTTGTCATTCAACGATCAGGTACTCTCTCTACCTTTTTCCCTTCGCTCTGAATGTGTTTGCTTATCTGTCTTATCTTATATGCATAGATCTGTGCCTTTTCGCTTTACATTTTGCTTGTAGGTGATGATTGTGAAGAAATTCTGGGAGCTTGGTTTGGGTGAAGGAGGCTTCTATCAACCACATTTTCGAGATGGAGCATCATTGCATTTGAAAATGATGTGCCTTGGGAAAAACTGGGACCCTCAAACATCTCGATATGGAGATACTCAACCACATGATGGTTCTGTTCCACCAAAAGATTCCTTTTGAGTTCAATCAGTTTGTTCAGAAAGCAATCAAAGATACACAGTCCCTTGTTGCTACAAGCTCGAAGAAGGGAGAAGATGAGATACCATGTATGTCACCAGACATCTGTATTGCTAACTTCTATACATCCACGGGGAGACTTGGTCTACATCAGGTTAGTATTTCAAACAACTTCTTGATTTCTTAAAAGTTTGTAGGTTATTTGCATTATTAGTATTGTCTCTTTGATGTTTCAGGATAAAGATGAGCAATGGTTCATGGTGTAGATGGAGAAAAGGTAATCTTGCATTCTCTGATAACTCTCTTGTATTGTATGATTAGATTCTTCAAGGAACTCGAGTTATGTTGGGTGATTTAGTTCCTGAAATTACTTTGTGTCCTGTTTCACGTTACAGAGTATTATATTTGTAGGTTGGAACGTTGACACATTTCGGTTTGTTTGGTGCAAATTGTCACAGGTAGCAGATCATCTTGATCGAGCTGTTTCAAGTCTTGGAAGGCATCCACTTAAGGTTTTGGTCCAAGTTAACACAAGCGGAGAAGCTTGTTAGTATATATCCATCCACCGAGCTTTCGTTTCTTTTCTCCAGCTTCTTCATACAGTGGCTAAACTGTGTGTTTCTGAAAATCGTTGCAGCTAAATCTGGAGTAGAACCTTCTAGTGTTTTGGAGCTAGCAAGACACGTGAATATGCACTGTCCGAATCTGGTATTCTCTGGTTTAATAACTATTGGGATGCCTGACTATACTTCTACTCCAGAGAACTTCAGGGTATGCTCTTCATCTACTCTGAATCTTTTGTCTGAATCTTTATCATGGAATGATATATTGTTGCCAGGATTCATGGAAGACAACGATGTTGTTAAGGGTGAAGGAGAAGCTGAAAGCAAAGGAGCTTGAGGAGGATGATCTTACGGTAAGATTCTTACCTAAACATATATCTCTATCCATCTGGGAGCTTTGCTTATTACTCAATGCTGTGTGTATCTTCATTTGTGTTCATGTCACTTCATGTTCGACTCTGACTTGGTTTTATTTTGTCTGGCTACGTAAGAGGTTTGGTCGAAATTGGTTTGTTTGATATCAAAAGAATAATTTTAAACAAAAGTACGTTGTTCCAACAGATTTCTCGCTGCCTTAGAGCATCACTAGTGGACAATCTCCCAAAAAGAGATTCTTATGTTTATCATACTAGTTTCTTAATTACTTATATAATTAAATTTAATTGTAACAAATATAAGTTGTTCAATATTACAGTGACTCATTGATTTTAAGAGTTTATAAATCATTTATAAATTATTATTAGTTTTTTATAAGGCTTTATAAATTATAAAAAATATTTTTAAAGTCTTTGTAAGTGTACATTAAGTTTCATAAAGGTTCTATAAGGGTTTGTTAAATTCTTAGAAGGTTTATGAAACCATTTCTAAGAGTTAATCTATGAAAATTTATAAATCATAAATAAGGATTTAATAATGAATAAAAATTAAATTTATAAAGATTTATAAAAACTTCTAAACCCTTAAATTAGTTTATATGCCTTTATAAATTAGTTTATAAACTCTTCTAAACCCTTAATTTAGTTTATAAGCCTTTATAAATTAGTTTATAATGGTTTAGAGGTCATTTATAAATATTTATAAAATCATTTATTAATTATTATTAGTTTTTATAAGGCTTTATAAATTATAAAAAATATTTTTAAAGTCTTTGTAAGTGTACATTAAGTTTCATAAAGGTTCTATAAGGGTTTGTTAAATTCTTATAAGGTTTATGAAACCATTTGTAAGAGTTAATCTATGAAAATTTATAAATCATATAATAAGGATTTAATAATGAATAAAAAATAAATTTATAATGATTTATAAAAACTTCTAAACCCTTAAATTAGTTTATAAGCCTTTAGAAATTAGTTTATAAACTCTTCTAAACCCTTAAATTAGTTTATAAGCCTTTGTAAATTAGTTTATAATGGTTTAGAGGTCATTTATAAATATTTATAAATTATTATTAGTTTTTAATAGGGCTTTATAAATTATAAAAAAATATTTTTAAAGTCTTTGTAAGTGTACATTAAGTTTCATAAAGGTTCTATAAGGGTTTGTTAAATTCTTATAAGGGTTATGAAACCATTTGTAAGAGTTAATCTATGGAAGTTTATAAATCATATAATAAGGATTTAATAATGAATAAAAAATAAATTTATAAAGATTTATAAGAACTTCTAAACCCTTAAATTAGTTTATATGCCTTTATAAATTAGTTTATAAACTCTTCTAAACCCTTAAGTTAGTTTATAAGCCTTTATAAATTAGTTTATAATGGTTTAGAGGTCATTTATAAATATTTATAAATTATTATTAGTTTTTCTTAAGGCTTTATAAATTATAAAAAATATTTTTAAAGTCTTTGTAAGTGTACATTAAGTTTCATAAAGGTTCTATAAGGGTTATATTCTTAGAAGGTTTATGAAACCATTGTAAGAGTTAATCTATGAAAATTTATAAATCATATAATGATTTAATAATGAATAAAAAATAAATTTATAAAGATTTATAAAAACTTCTAAACCCTTAAATTAGTTTATAAACCTTTAGAAATTAGTTTATAAACTCTTCTAAACCCTTAAGTTAGTTTATAAGCCTTTATAAATTAGTTTATAATGGTTTAGAGGTCATTTATAAATATTTATAAATTATTATTAGTTTTTTATAAGGCTTTATAAATTATAAAAATTATTTTTAAAGTCTTTGTAAGTGTACATTAAGTTTCATAAAGGTTCTATAAGGGTTTGTTAAATTCTTATAAGGTTTATGAAACCATTTGTAAGAGTTAATCTATGAAAGTTTATAAATCATATAATAAGGATTTAATAATGAATAAAAATTAAATTTATAAAGATTTATAAAAACTTCTAAACCCTTAAATTAGTTTATAAGCCTTTATAAATTAGTTCATATGAGTTTATACAAAACTTTATAAGGGTTTATAAATCAATTTATAAGAGTTTATAAATCAATTTGTAAGAGTTTATAAATCAATTTGTAAGAATAACATTCAATTTTCAGGAGAAGTTTGGGTCTGAGAATGTTAAATTTTTAGAGTGTGGTTGCTGGCTATGTGATCAGCATCATCACTCCTCGCCTGCTATACAGATACGTGTTTGTGACTGGCTATGTGATCAACATCAGTACGTATGTTTTACTTGTCAGATTGGTGTTCTAGTGACACTACTGCTGCAGAAATACATGTACGTTTTAAAGAATATGTGACTGGTTGAAACGATCTTTGCGGTGGTTCTTGTTGTAAATAGAGATGCTTTGTTTGAAATGTTTATTGCAGTTCGACAATCTCTCACTGGACCAAGACATGCTTTCTCTCGAATTACAAATGAGCTAAATACATGAATCAAATCTACTGGGAAACCATACGTAGCCCACAAGTCAAAAGCAATCTCCAAAACAACAAAACTAACATGTTGAGATGGAAATGAGTGTTCCACTTACTGCAACTATCCAAAACTGCATAAATATCTATTTAGATGCATGCCTCTCCACTCAGTATTCTCCTGAACCGCTTTAGCAGCTTTCTGAAACTTCTCAATACCCTGCAGTGAGAATTGTTGGAAACATGTCATCAAAACAGGTACTGTACTCACATGTCCAACAAAGAGTGTATGCGGAATCATGTCCAACAAAAAATAACTATCTTTAAGAAGAAGAAGATAGCAAGTTTATTTATTTTGATTCCTTTGTTATATATATATATGTATATATATATATATATATATATATATATATATATATTAAAGATCTGATACAAAACTGTTTACAGTTCTCCCACACACAAGAAACAAAACTGCTAAGCAGTTAGTACAAGTATAACACCATATCCCACTTCTCTAACGACTCTCCACTAGATAACAAAACCCAAATTCCCATAAGGAGATTTAAAATGTTACACACCCCTCAAAATATCTGTAGCTTTTGGTCTATCATATTCTATTCAGTGTCAGAAGGCAAGAAGCAAACCGGTGGAGAATTCACTCTCTTCAACATCATCAACAGATTCTGCAACATGGGTTTTAATTCATTGTTGCAAAACTCTTCATACTGTGTTTTATATCCTTCTTTCTTCTTCACCTCAACAACATGAGTTTTAATCTTTCTTCCTCGACGTAAAGATAACAACGTTAGAAATCTCTTCCGACTTTGATATGATCTTCGAAACCGGAGTTCCTGAAACAAACCTAGAGCCCATCATGATCAAACAAACCTGATATATAGAAAACCTTGCAAAAACGATATGATATCGAAAGCATTCAAACTTGCGGGTCTAGGCAGCCATTCGAGACTTTGAGATTACCCTTCTGATCTAAAAGCAGATTCTCTACTTTTGATCACCGTGGTAGACGTCTCGAGCATGGCAGAACGTGACGGCGGAGATCAGCTGCTGGTTTGGGACCGCCACGGCTCACACAGTCTGAGTGAGTGTGGGCAAAGACATCGAGTTTCAGAGAGCCTGAAGCACGAAGACATTGAGTTTGCAATCAGACCCTGAAGCGCGAATACATCGAGTTTCGGAGACTCAAGAGAAACAACACGAGCACTGATTTTATCGAAGGCGTCAACTTTACATCTGGGTTCTTTCCAGAACCATCTCCATTTCTTCTTCTGTAAACCTAACAGCTCGGAAAAAAAAAATTCTGCAAAGGAAGAAGGAGACTTATAAGACGCATACCAAACTATTTGCAAATATGCTTCAGAGAGAGAAGTAAAAATTATTTATAACAATATAATTAATCAATAAATCATTTATAACAATATATAAAATTGTTTATAAGGGTTTATAAAATTATTTATAAGGATTTGTAAAAATTCTAAAGATAATTCAATTATAGTCTTAAAACATTTTATAAAGGCTAATAAATCATTTATAAGAGTTTATAAATCATTTATAAGGGTTTATAAAATTATTTATAAGAATTTATATATTTTTATAAATGATTTATAAACTCTTCTAGATGAAAACTCTTATAAATTGTTTTATGAAGATTATTAAACTCTTTTAATATTTTGTATAAATCCTTATAAATAGATTTATAAACCTTGTAAATAGATTTATAAACTCTTATAAATGGGTGATAAGTTCTTGTACATGGATTTATAAACCCTTATAAATAGTTTATAAACTTTTATAAATACTTTATAAATACTTATAAGTCTTTTATCGATTTCTTAAACGGTTCATACAAGGTTTTATAAACTCTTATAAACACACGTAAACTCTTATAAACTCTGCAATTACCTGAAGTACGGTTAGTACCTTGACTGTCTTGTTTTTGTGTCGAACTCCATTCTCAGGCCGATCTTATAGCGTTTGTTGCTACCTCTGCAGGACTGAGCTTTCGATTCTCGAAGATTACCAAGTTGCGAGCTTTCCACAGAGCCCAGCAAACCCAAGGGAGGATAGCTATTGTGACTCCTGATGGAGGGAGACAGACACTTCTTTTGAAAGTCATCACTGCTGCTTTGAAGTCCGCCTCTGTAGCTAGGTGAGCTACATGCTGTAGAGGTAAACGATTCCACACATCTCTAGCAAAGGAACAGTTAAAGAACATGTGTGTGTCTGTTTCAGGTTCGGAGCACCTTATACACCGTGCTTCTGCTTGAATACCTCGTCGATGAAGTGTTGCTCCTAGAGGCAGGGCCTCTCTCACGATGGACCACATAAAGAGTTTCATCTTTGGGGAGCATTTCTCATTCCAGACATCCCTGACCCAGTCAAAAGTAGTGAGGTTAGTCACTCTTGCAGCTTGCTCCCTCATCGATGCAGTGTAATAACCGGACTTTGCTGTATAATGTCCAGATTGTAATGGCTGCCACACGTAAATATCCTCGGTTTCTTGTCGGCCTGGATGTAGTAGCTGTATCTCTGTCGCTACCTGAGGTAAGAGTTGTTCAATCCTACTCTTGTTCCATTGCATATCAGAGGTAACGAGTTGCAGAGCGTCTTTTTCGTTTTCTCGGCAGTATTTCGGCAGAAGGGTCAGCTGAAGAAGAAGAAGTTATGCCTCTGTTGTTATCACCAGCATCACCATGGGCTTGTAATGTTTCCCGTTCCACGTTTCTGCTCCTCCTCCTTCTTCTGGAGCCACTACCACTAGGCTGTGATCTCGGTAAGACCTCTGCATCTTCACAAGGGCCTCAGATTGCCGTTGCGATACTTGAGCTATAGATTCTTGAATCTACAAAACAGCAATAGAAGCACAAGTTGTAATGGAAGTATTAAATGTACTTAAGAGAATGTCATGTGTTATATTTAGAGGCAAGGGCATCGTGTTCTGACCTGCTTATTACGAGCCAACTCATCTTCATCAAATTCCAAATCCTGAATGATAATGAAAAGCATATGACAACAGGAACATCTCATAGTTAAATCATTTTCTCTGTAATCTAAAATGATTCAAGGAGAAAAAAATAAAAGTGTAAATGCTTCACCTGCTCCTCATAACTATCGATACTGCCGAATGTAGCTGCAATAAAAGCATCGAATAATGGGTCGGGTCTTGTTGAACGTCGGCTGGCACAATGTTTTCTGCAGGCAGGAAATGCATTTTTTTGCTAATTAATAAAACTCACAACAAGCTTTACAATAAGCTACCTATATATAATAATAATAATACTAAACATGTAAAGAATACCCTTGTCTCATTGACTTATCAATGCACTCTTGACAAAAACGATGGAGACATCCCATGACAGTCCTTGTTTTCCTTATAACTCCTGCAATAATGAAAAAAAAAAACAGGAGCATGAGAAAAGTTGACAATGTAGCTTGTGCAATGTCAGATTCATTAGATGGTCAACACTGACAATAATATAAAGGTGTAGAAGAGAAAGTACCTAAACATATTGGACACTTCACGTGCTTACGGATATCTTTTAGCTCAACATCTTCCACAAATCTAGATTCATTAAAAGTCAGAGATATACTGTAAGATTACTCATGTTAAGCTGAAAGAGACCCATGACACAGATGAAGCTTAAGTCAAACATAAGATAGAATGATTTTCAGGATCAATCTACACAATGTCAAACTCACGTACTAGAGATCAACCCTAATCAAAATGCCACTTGAACTGTAAACTTTGTGATATTTGAGTAGAAAACATGATAGTAATTATACCACGCAAGTAAGAACCAGTACAATGCATCGGATCAATTTCATACTCGTGTTTGTTAACCTAACAGAGACTCATGAGTCATGACACAGGAAGCTTATGTCAGATGGAAGATAAAATCATTTTAAGATGAATCTGCACTATGTCATACTCCCCTGCTAGTAATCAAACGTAAGCACAATGGCTCTTGAGCTATAAAACGAGATATTTGAGTAAAAACATGATAGTAACTATACCAGGCAAGTAAGAACCATCAAATAGACTATTAATCAGAAAAGTCAAAATCTGGTAATGGTACAGAGAAAGAAGCAAAAAAGGTATATAGTGTTGTTACTCTAGTTCTGATTCCTCTTCTGATGTAGAAGATGGACTTCTCTCCTTGGGATCTGCATTTGACGAAAATCTTTACCTTCTTCCTCTGATTCTTCTGTTTCCATGTGGTTCGGATCTTCTTCTTTCTCCTCAGCATCTAGGATTCGACCAAGTTGGTCGTCTTCTTTCTCGGCGGCGGAAAAGTTGTTCAAGCAGAGGGATTCGCGTTAACGTAACGCCGACTTCGAGCAGTTAAAAGATGTAAGAACATAAGAAGTTAAGGTTTAATACTTGACGATCCGTTAAATAGCCTAGGAATCCATCATCTAGGGATTGGAATTGGAAGTGATGAGTTCACCTGAGCAGGCGAAGACATGAGCTGAGGCGAATCAAAGATGTCAAGATACGGCGGCTTATCAGCGTTTAACGGACGACCGAGAAGTTTCTCAGGTGATTGCGCGGCAACGGAAGCGAGCTTTCATCACAAAAGCAATCGCCAANGGAATTGGAAGTGATGAGTTCACCTGAGCAGGCGAAGACATGAGCTGAGGCGAATCAAAGATGTCAAGATACGGCGGCTTATCAGCGTTTAACGGACGACCGAGAAGTTTCTCAGGTGATTGCGCGGCAACGGAAGCGAGCTTTCATCACAAAAGCAATCGCCAACGTCGCACATATCTTATCGTCGTAGTCGGAGTTTGCCGGATCTCACATCCAAGAAGATATAGTCGTGCTTCCTCGCGGTAGAATTAGGTAAGGGTACAATGGTATTTTATCTACTAAAATTTTAATGGTAAAGTTGATTAATGTATAAATGAAATGTGGTATCATGAAAGTGCTATATTTGGCAATTTCCCTTCTTATAAACTGAAATAATAATAAAGAGTTAAACTATCCCAGTTGTTATAAAAAATAAAAAAAATAAATGAAAAGATCAATATGGATTGCTTTGTGAAATTACCATTCTACCCAAAATCTCTTTCTATATAGAATTTTCTCACAGCAATAACCACCTCAAAAATGGCTTTCCCAAACACCTCCTTACTCCTTCTCCTCGCCCTCTTAGGTTTCTACTCGCAAATCATCAAATCTCAAAACTGTAACTGCCCTCCAAACGTCTGTTGCAGTCAGTTCGGTTACTGCGGGACCACAGATGCTCACTGTGGTCGTACATGCCGATCAGGTCCTTGTAGAGGCAGTGGAACGCCATCTGGTGCTGATGCTGTTGGTAGCAATGTCACACAAGGTTTCTTTAACGGCATCATCAACCAAGCCGATAATGGCTGCGCCGGAAAAAGATTCTATACCCGTGACTCTTTCATTAACGCCACCATCACTTCCCCTAGCTTTGCTAATTCTGTTACAAGGCGTGAAATTGCAACCATGTTTGCTCATTTCACTTACCAGACTGGACGTAAGAATCCTTTTCTGGTTCTCTATATCTTTTGTTTTTTTTTTTGATATATTAAGATTTTTTTTACTTCTATTTTGATCAATATGGCAGTCCAAACATTAATGGGCAATAAATAATTTACTAAGGATTTTAATTAAAAAAATATTTTTTTTGTAAATATCTTTTAAATTTTGGGAAATATAGGTTAATATTTCACTTCCCTATGACACCTGTTGGAATGACCAAGGGCAGCAAAACATAGTGGACTATAAAGACTTTGTCCGAAACAAATTACATATAGTAGACTAAAGATTAAAAGCACTGATTATTCTTTACGTTTACATTTACAATGGTATTTGAAATGTACAAATAATTATTAAACCACGATTGCTATCGCATACAAACGTTTGTAACTATCATTATCTAAGATGTAATAGGTCAAACCTCAAATTTATGATACTATGAAAATTGGACATTTGATCTTATCTCAATGGTCCGTTTTGCTCCTAAACTAACCAGTGTATTTTGTATGCATAACTATATTGCATAGACTTCTGCTATATTGAGGAGATAAACGGAGCGTCACGTTCATCTTGCGACCAGAGCAACAGGCGATATCCATGTGCACCGGGAAAGAGCTACCATGGTCGTGGTCCACTCCTACTATCATGGAACTATAACTACGGCCCGTGTGGCCAGAGCCTCGGCCTCGACCTTTTACGCCATCCCGAGCTGATCAGTAGTAACCCAATTGTGGCCTTCAGGGCTGCTATGTGGTTTTGGATGAAGAGCGTGAGGCCTGTGCTGAACCAGGGATTCGGAGCCACCATAAGAGCTATCAGCAGTTTGGAGTGTAACGGTGGAAACTTGGGTGCAGTAAATGGAAGGATTGGCTACTATAGAGACTATTGTGGACAGCTTGGTGTAGATCCGGGTGCCAACGTCACTTGCTGAAAGGTCTTCGAACGTGATGTGACACGTGAGTATCTTAAATGAAATAAAAATTAACAATAAAAAGTTGTAATAACTTGTGAAACTGAATCGAATTATAAAGTTAAAAGAAATATTTATTTCATATATATACGGTACCTTGGTACAATAAGATTGTATTTTAATACTATAGTAAACGGTGCGGTAGTCAAAGTGGAACGGTACGTTCAAACCGCTTTAAAAGTTGCGTTTACAAAAAGAATAGTAAACGGTGCGGTAGTCAAAATAGAACGGAGTGGTCAAAGCGGTTTGAATTACATAAACCTCCCGCACCGTACATGAATGATTACGCATAGCTATGCGAAGACATGTTGGAGCGTTCTGAAAAATTCCAATTGCTTTCACACACCTCTTGATAGTAGTATATTACTAATTTGGGTTGAAAAAAGAAAAAAAAAACAGTAATACAAAGTTCATTATTCAACTCTTTCATATTTGTATGTTTGCTAACGGAAGCTTCACTTATATACATCAGCCAGATAACCCCAAAAAACAACGTCACTTTATTTCTAACATATATATTGAATGGACTAAGGTCTGATACATAAGACACATATCCTTCTAGAAAGTTATTAAATGTCTTTGGATTGTAAGATGATGAGTTGAAGACGATTATCTGTTGTGTACACTCTCTGGAGATCAGAGTGAATTGTTGGCAATTAATTTTTTTTTTGATGAATTGGTGGCAGCAAATTGTTAGTAGTGATTTAACCTAGATGTACAGACTTTCATTCTAGGATCGTAAATCCGTAATTATTTTTATGTCATCATCAATATTTATTTTATTGATCTGGTTAAGATGTTTTAATTTCCAATGAGTTTATATAGTTTTATTTCAAGATTAACGTTCTTTATTGCGAATGGTCGATATGACCGAGACCGTGTTTATTGACATCTAAATTATCATATTGCAATATGGATTATATTACAACAATTGTAGTAAGAAAAATCTGTAAAATTTTGAAAGCCAATTTTCAAAAAAAAAAGAAAAATCTGTAAAACTCGAGTGAGGACATATTTTTTCGAAGAAAAGCCTAATTCCATATTTTAGCAGCTTTCTAATTGACGAAATATATTTTTATTATGTTTCATCTCTAAATTTCTTCACCGCCATTTTTAATACTTATATTTTTCTTTACAAATTCTTCTTACCAAAATCTATAGGCAAAGAAAAAACGCTTTAATCAAAAGTTCGAGGACAAATTATTCTAAATTTAATTAGTTTAAAAAGAACGTCTTGTGGAAATTTCCTTACGTAAAGAATGGGCTAGAAACCAAAATTACATGAGTTGACCTTGACTTGAAAAGCAAGAAACACTTGTTTCCCACAACGTCTACTTCACGGATCCAACAATAATGGTCTTTACTCTCCCTCACTATCCTTAATGTCCAAATCTCCACTATAAAAACACCAACCTAATATACCTCTCTAATCACCACACACACAGACCAATAACATCAAAAACAATGGCGAATAACGCCAAATCTACCACAAGAAAACACTCACTTTCCTTTCTTCTCATAACGGTCTTTGTCTTGATCATAACCGTTTCCAAACCAGTAACCTCTCAGAACTGCGGCTGTGCCTCTGACTTCTGCTGCAGCAAATGGGGTTACTGTGGTCAGACAGAGGACTACTGCGGTGACGGCTGTCGTGAAGGTCCTTGCCAAGGCGGTGGTGGTGATGATGGAGACAATGGCGGTGGAGGCGGGGATGCCGTTTCACTTGAAGAAACCGTGACACCAGAGTTCTTTAACTCTATAATAAGTCAAGCAAGAGATGGGTGTGCAGGTAAAGGGTTTTACTCTCACAACGCCTTCATTGCTGCAGCTAACTCCTATCCGAGCTTCGGTTCTTCCATCTCCAAACGCGAGATCGCTGCGTTCTTTGCTCACGTTACTCACGAAACTGAATGTAAGTACTATTTACATCTTAGGGTTTTAAACATTTAGTTATTTTGATTCGGTTCGGTTACTTCATTTATTTTTTATTTGGTTTTGAAACTATAACTGCGGTTTAAGCCCTTTCTCAAAAAAAAAAAAAAAAAAAACTATAATTGCGGTTTAGTTTAATTCCGCAAACCTCAGTTGATTTCTGATTTTTATATAAAAATAGTAATTGCATATTTAAAATAATGAAGCTAATTTAGCTCTATCAAGAAAAAAATAATATGTTTTCATCATTTAATTGGTTTAAAATACTAAAATCGAACACTTATCATAAATTTCGTTTAATTATATTTTTTTTTTATAGGATGTGAATTATCATTGATATTAAACGGATTTGGTTGGTTTTACTGGTTCCACTTTCCATTATAGGTCCACTGCTAGAATTCGTTTTGTAACTATTTGGTTATACATCGTTGCAGTTATGTGCTACATTGAGGAAATCGATGGACCAGCCAAGGCTGATGACTATTGCGACAAAGAGAACACAGACTTCCCATGTGCACCAGGAAAGGGCTACTATGGTCGTGGTCCGATCCAACTCTCTTGGAACTACAACTACGGTCAGTGCGGCAGAGACCTAAACGAGAACCTATTGGCTTCCCCAGAGAAAGTGGCTCAAGACCCAGCTCTTGCCTTCAAAACCGCTTTCTGGTTCTGGAACACTAATGTTCGTGACAAATTTAACCAGGGCTTTGGTGAGACCATTAGAGCTATAAATGGTATGGAGTGTAGCGGAAGAAATCCCGCAATCGTCGAGAAAAGGATTGGATATTTCCGTGACTATTGTGGCAAGCTTGGAGTCGAACCTGGAGATAACCTCTCTTGTTAAGTTTTTCCTCACTATCAATCTGAAAAAATAATGTTCGAAGTATAATAATAATAAGGGATAACATAAGAAAAGTGTTATCATATGATGCTAATGTAATGAAATGAAGGATTTTAACTAAAAATGCGTCAGTTTTTGGCGCAATATATAATTGAAAAATATATTATTCCTTGTCTTAGTAATTAGATTTAATATGATACAAATCCAAGAAACACATGTTTTCTGATGATTCAACCATTTGATTTTAAACTCTAGATTTTTATACTGTTACTTGATGTCAAGATATAACTGCAGAAAACAAAGTCGTACGTATTTATTTTATTTGATTTGTGAAAGACTTTGTTTTATTTCAGATGATTCATTATTTACATTACTACTTGAACCATTTGCCTTTATTATTACACAAAGCTTGACAAATGCGATATTCAAACACAAGGCGTCTGCGTCTAAGGCCAAAGTAAGTATGTAACCATCGCTTCGAACTCGATTAAGGCTTGTCGCTGCAGAAATCGCATAAGCATTTCATACCACCTGTGCCGGCCTCTGAACGGCATTTTCCCCCTTTCGCGCCCTTGTTCTGACGACATCTCCGATAACAGAACGACGGATATATTCGAGGTGCGCAGAAGCTGAATCCTACATCGCCACCGTATTCTTTAAGGCATCTTCTATCCTGAGATTCTGTCTCCTGCACTTCTGCTAAATTCATATAAAGAGGTTTAAGAAACTATAAGTTACATATATAACGAAACTTGCATGCAATCACCAAGAGTCACTCTGAATCCTATGAATCAAAAGAAAAAAATTAACGAAATAGGAAATAGAGATTTAGTTAATGTACCAAACATAACCAGAAAGAGGATGAAAAATATGGCGAAGGAAGAAACTGACTTCGTTGCCATGGCCATCTATATTTCTCTTCTCTTTTTCTCTCTTTGCAATCTTTTTCACTTTGGACTTGACGTATGGTATATAATGGACTCATGCTCTACACTTGTCGTGGTGATATGCTATTTATCTCTTGCCCACACGTCACGATTGTATTTATTTTCTGACCGTTGGATTTAACCGTAATCAATCGACCTCTACAGGTGGATGTTAATGAAATATTTTATTTTGTTTGAATTTGAAAATGCAAGATGCTAAATACAAAACGAGTAGATGTTTTATTTGGCTCCGATGGGTGTTTTGGCTCTGATGGATGTTTTGGCTTCTACTTTTAGTGGATAAAAAGTTTATAGTTGTGAGTATTGTCATCTAGATTCAAATTTTGACGAAATTAACATTTCAGCATTACCAAAGACAGATGACCGACACGTGGTAATACATGATTAGTTTAGATCACTTCTATAAAACTGTATAATTCAAAAAAAAAAAGATCAAACCATGCGTAACCTCAGCTATTTATCCTAATTTTGTATGACATAATTGTTATTATATATAAAAAATTGATAATTATTGTTTCTGCAGTTCTGCTATGACGATTATTTTAAAATGTTATGTTCTGTAATTCTGTAAGACTTGTCCATTATCATATTTTTTTCATAATTTTAGTGTTTTGCAGTTTTTCATAATTCTATCCTTTTCTGCAGTATTTTATTCTGTAATTTTTACTTCATTTAGCAGTTTTATTTCATTATCTCTGATTTACATGTTTTCAAATAAGAGCTAGAAAAATAAAAACGTTCATCTCTTTATTAATTTAATTCACTTAGAATATGATTACTAAGGATTTTGATGGAGCTCTCAACAAAATATAAAAAATTGTTTCATAATTTTTTTTTTCTCAAACTAAAAATTAACTAAAATAACTAAAAACTAACTTTTAAATAAATTAAATAAACTAAAAGATAATTCTTTATATTCCACTAAGAACATGTCGTAAGAACCCGTTAATCATGCTCTTATTATATCAAGTTGGACCATTTTTTTTTTTAATTATACAGAGATATCCTGACCTCACAAAAGTGATCCAGACTAATCACGTGTTGCCATGTATCGGTTTTCTGTCCCTAACGATGCCAAAATGTTAATTCCTTAGTGATCGAAATTCGAACCCAGATGGCGATACTCACAGTTGTAAACCTTTTACCACTTCAACGAAGTTGAACGATTCGCCTTTATTATTACACAAACCACATACAAGATTCAAACAAACATAAGGGTTCTGCGTCTGTGGCCTAAGTATACAACTATCGCTTAGAATTTGATTAAGGCTTGTCGCTGCAGAAATCACATAAGCACTTCATACCACCACTGCCCGCCTCTCCTGAGCTGCATCTTCCACCTTTTGCTCCCTTGTTCTCACGGCATCTCTGATAACAGAACGAAGGATATATCAGAGGCGCACAGAAGCGGAAACCCACGTCGCCGCCGTATTCTTGAAGACATTTTCTATCCTGCGCTTTTGTCTCCGGCACTTCTCCTCAATTCACATAAAGAAACTTTAAGTAAATATTAGTTACATTACATATGTACACTTGCATGCGATCACCAAGATACATATATCCTCTGAATCCTATATATATATATATGAACCAAACTAAATGAGAAACACGTAGTTAAAATAGTTTACCTATGATACTCAGAAAGAGGATGAAAAGTATGGCGAAGGAAGAAACTGACTTAGTTGCCATGGCTTGGCTATCTATTTATCTCTTTACACTCTTTTGTTTCACGTTGGAGTTAAACGTATGTATAAAACGGATTCACGCTCTTGTCGTGGTGCTATACTATTTATCTTCATTAATTGTGGGACAAAATGGACAAAAAAAATTGTCAAGAAAAACCCCACGAGTCACATTAGGTGTCATTGTGAAACACAAAACAAAAGCGTGACTTGGAGAGCTGAGACGACTTGGGATTGACACGGATGGGCAAGGGACCCATATGATCTAAACACACACAAAATAGCACGTTTTCTTCTCCCTTAGTCAAAGTATTACCAAAGCTTATGTTATTGTTACACACAGAAAGTCGTACTTTCATTATTCTTTGTTTCATATTACATTATTATATCGTTCTATTTTGGACTATTTACAAACCATGTCTAAACTTGTGCAAGAACGTAACAAACTAATATTCAAACGTTGCGGCCATAGTGTATTAAATTAGTGATGGCTTAGAAGCTGTGATCAGTAGGATTGATTGTTGCAGAAGTCACATATAAGCACTCAACATTACTGCCTTCTCCCCAACGGCATCTTCAACCTTTTAGCTCCTTTGTTCTCACGGCATCTCTTGGAAACAGGCTTTTATCGCCTTTGCCATTTTATCTATGTCTCACTTTGGCTTTGTGAACACTTGGTCTTGGCCATACTAACCAAACCGTTTTGCTTAGTGATATAGAACAGAACCATACCAAAACTAATTTTCGAAGAGTAAAACATTAATAATATTTAGCTAATACATCCAACTTCTTATTCTCTGATTTATATAAAAAGGATAAACATATACAGTAAACCTGACTCCACTATACTAAAACTGTCTTTATCCCTCATGCCTTTTCTTTATAAGCAAACTAACATATGGAGAAATAAACAACATTCTTTCCCAGAAGATAACATAACTGAGTAGTGGATGATGCTATAAACCTGTTCCTAGGTAACCGTTGCTGCCAGCAGAACTACCTATAGGCGCAGGCAAATCACGGACCAGGAACTTCACTGTGTGTTTTCCCATACCATATAATATCTCCAAACACTCTTGTAGATCAGAATCTGTAACCAGCATCACCCATTCTTCTTCATCATCTAAGTACTTGAGCTGAAACGACTCCTCTTGCAGTTTAAACCGTTTCCCAACTTCTTTGTACAGCTGAGAACACCCAAGCGAAGGCTCAAACTTGAAACGTATTGTGTCTTCTCTATAAGTAGCCTTTACAGTCAGCGTTGTTGGTCCACTCTCGCAGCTATTGCTTTTGTGGGATCTCACTTGGTTCCATTCGTCCATGGAAGTAGATGAGCTTCTGAGCATAACTGCACCTGAGCCGTTTGATGAATCTGACATGCTGCATGACATGGAACGGTTAGGTTCGTTGATATTGCCACTGCATCTGATTGCCTGAGAGCTTAAGTCACCATTGACGCCAGCCGTCCAAGCCCATTGCTGACCACTGGCATTAACCTCAACGTATGATCCTGCACAACCAGAAAGTAGTTTAAGATTGTAGCCTCTTAATCTAAAGTTTATGGTATAGAGATTTACTAACCGTTTGTGATGATATCCTCCTCTAACTTAACGGCATTGTCGACTGATTTAGCTTCCAAGAGCTCAAAAGATGTATCTTGAGGCACATCTTCCTGACCTCTAACATGTGCATTGTTACCATTAGAAGATGGATCCTTTTGGGTATCAAAGTCTTTGATACAAGGACTAACTGCAATGAATTCGCCTGTCGCTGAGTCAAACTTCAATCCTCCTTCCACACCCTGGACAGAGTCAAGCACCGTCTGTATTTTCCTTAGTGACCTGTTCACTTTGTTAATTTTACGAGATGGCCACCTCATGATCCCATGTTGTCTGCATATCCGTTTTAGTGTAGTGGGACAAACTGCAAGATTAGATCCAAAGTCAAGCGTTAGAAAATGTTTGTCTGGTAATTGAAACGCATCTTTGCCTGAGAGAAATATAGAAATATGGTAATCTCACCACCAAGGCTTTTTGCAGCATCCTTAAGACTCCCAGAAAAATGTTGCTGGAGAACACTTAAGCTCACATTCTTCTCTGTTGTGCTTTTCTTCTTCTCTTGTGTTCTAGCTTTGCTCATATCCTGTGAAGAAAGAACAAAAAATAAAACTCAGTGCTCCCTCTAGTAAGTTCGGTTCACAAAATCTACAGAATAACCAAATTGCATCACATACCTGCTCATAAGTGCCTAGAGAGCCTGTACTACCGTTATCTTTATCAGATGACATATCCGAAAATATACTTCTAGTAGAGTTGAGTTCTAAATCTGATAACATTGTCTGAAAGTTTGCTGAACATATGGTCTGAAATCCAGCTTTACTCGCTTCTTTTTTAGTTGCTCCCACATCTGAAACAGTTCTCAGAGTTCGACAAATTCTCTGCATAGTACCCGAAAGACTGTCTAACAGAAGCTGCTGCTCCAAGCTTCCTTTCATACTTGGAGGCAAGAAAAGTTCAAGTATGTAATCATCTTCACCAGTGTAAGTGCTTCTCAGTTTTATAGCAACAGCAGCATTCAGACCGTACTTCCGAGCATGCTGAACAAGAGGGTACTCACTGATGTCATAAGCCTTCACATCAGAAGAAAAGAACGGCTGGTTTGATACGAAAGCTTTGCCAACAATTCCTTCTTTTTCTCTCAGACAATGCTCCAAACAAACGTGCACAAAGCCTTCCATCTTCATATCATTTACATAACAAGCTGTCTCCTCTACGCAAAGTACACAACTTTCACCTGAGTTTGATCCATACACCTTTACTGATTGATCCTTTCCCCTCTTGCCGTAACTACAAGGAATCCAGGCTAAAGCTAAAGGCAACCTGTGTGCATGACACACTGCTCGGAGAACATCTTGTATTTCAGCTAAGGCGTCTCTTTGATTACTTGAAATGTACTGAAAAGCAAAAATACCATTTGATTGAAGCATAAAATGACGAGAAATAATGAAAAGGCAAAAATACCATTTTGTTTTGTTCAGAAGTTTTACCTGAGGGCGAGGGCACGCTGATGTCCGCAAGTTTACAGCCTGAAAAAATGAAAACACAAACATGAATATCTCTGCCAATACTACTTTTATACAATCAGTGACTGCATTTTGTAACCTCAGCTTGCAACCAAAAAAAATTGTCCCCTGAGCTGCCCTGGAAGCTTTCAATGACAAAGACAGGAGACTCGGGCAGTTCTTAAGCCAACAAAGATTGTCAGACCGTAAATCAAAGCTTGAATAAAGTTTATAAGTTGTAATTATGCACTTGCTGCTGCAAAAGAGCATCAACATCCAGATTATTTAAGACAAGATTGACACAAGTTCTTTATGTTTGGAAGAGCCTAGAACTAAACCAGATTAAGTCTACTCTTTATACTCTTCCTATCAGGTGTTAATCAGTGAGAGAATGAAATAACTGCAGACAACCTTAGAAAAAAAAATCATCTATACCTCCTAAGACCTTCAAATTTCCTATCAAAGGAATTTGATAACTGGAACAAAAAGTTTGGGGGGCACAAGTAATATAAGCAAACATACATATAAGCAGAGAGAGAGAGATACAGAGAGAAAGTGAATTAACCTGGAGAGCACGGCAAACAGAGTCCATCTCCGCATCAAAATTGTTTTTTTCCGTGGAAGTGACGAGCTCCATGACAGCACAACAAGTTTTCCCAGATGCTTCAAGAACAGGTATTGCAATGGAGCCACGGACTTCATTATCTATCGCATGCTTCATACGCAGATACTCATCCGTCTTGTAATACAAAACGTTTGATGTCCATTCAGGTACTCCGGAGATGAAGACACGGCCAGGAAGACCAGGGAAAGAGCACTGATTTGCTTCAGAAGCAAAAGTGAATTTCCTTGAGACTTCACGGTACCGAGACAGCCTAGGGTCAAGCAAATAGGCTTGGTCACATGTACTGAGCATGTACTGGTCTCCTGTCTTGATAGGAGTCCAAACTTGCGCTAAAATGCCCTCTCTTGAACCTGAGGACTCTAGGAACAAGCTTAATGCCTTAAGCATCTTCTCATCTAGTGAGTGGCTCAAAGACCTAGGGACAGTAGAGTTCATTAAGTTAGGGAAACCATTCTTCTGATTAGCCACCCTGCGCCGTTTACCACTTAACTCAATGCTCTCTAACGAGCGATGAAACTGAGAGCTCATTTCATGTTCTGACGATCTTTCTTCACCATAGTAAGAGCTTTCCAAATCATGGAATGAACGAGTAAGACCTGATAAGGTAGCAGCCCTCGGCTCACCTCCAAAGGGCATAGAGTGAGAGGTCGGTAGACCATATTGGGCGAACAAGAGATCAGTGGAAGAAGGGCTGTTACACCATGTAGTTAAAGAGTCGAAATTCATAAGCTCTGAGGAGTTAAGCATATCATCAGAGATCAAATTCCTAACACCAGAACCAAAGCTTAAACCATCCATCTGTTCTGTTGGAATCTCTTGATAACCAAATCCCTTGTCTCTAGAAGCAAAAAGGTGGTCCATAACGTTGATCACTAGTTGACCAAAACACCACTACATCAACAACAACAACAAGAGCAACTATTGATTTTGATTCGAACTACTAAAGACAGGATCTTTCATTTAAATCTTACAAGCAAAATCTCTTGAACACCCCTCACGTAGAAACTTAACCTCCACCAGTACCCTACAAACATAGAAGACGTCACAAAATCAATTCAAGAACTGTTCCCAATAAGTGCAGAAGAGAATAAACTAGCTCTGAAACTGGCAGACCAAAAAAGCGTCAAACTTTTTTTTAAGAACAAAAAACTTTCAAAGAGGACAAAAGTCACCGCAGCAAAAGAAAAAAAAATAACAAGCCCAAAATTCCACAAATGCGAAATCTCGTAGCAAACAACAACCTAATTGCAAAAGTCCAAAACTTGCCAAAACCGCAAACTCAGGAACATTACATGTTTTTTTTTTTTTTAAATAGGAACATTACATGTTTAGTAGTAAGAGACCAAAGTTCAGAGTTTCAGACAGACCTAGAGAATCGAACTCAAAACGGAGACGACACTAACGAGAGTGGTCTTCCCTTGAGAGAAAACAGAGCAAAGCAAGAACTAAGTTTTAAAAAAAAACAGAGCTTTAAGAAGCTAAAAATAGAAGGTTCGGTTTTGTTTCCATAAACAGAAATTGCGGAGGAAAAAAAGACTTACACTTTAAAAGCAGACGAGGAAGGTAGTAAGTACATCAGCAAGAGTGAAATATGGCCGCTTCCATTAAATGGAAGACTCGTAAGCTTTTGCAAACGAAAGAAAGGAAGAGACTTTGGAATCGAATCGGTGAGAGATTGTGTGCTTTCGTAAGCAACAGAACGATGCGTTTTTGAGATTAGAGTTATACACGTGTGACGACGTGAAAGGAACTGTGACTGATATTTTTTATGGGTGTTCTCTTGGTCTTATTATCCCCAATTAGATGAATATTTTTAATTCAGGAATCCTTGGACACGGTATCTTCATATGTCAGCGTATATGTTTTACAGAACCAACGTTACTATTGTTAATAGATATATATAAATATCTTTATTTAACCTTTTCTTCTTTATAAATCCTATCGAGATCAATCATGGGAAGAACACATTGAATACTATAGAATGAACTGGACACCACATTATCTAATTTGAATTTGGAGTATTCCACTAATATCAAAAAATAGATCGAATCCCAAAATTAAACTGATCAAATAATAATAACAAGAGTTTCATCCACACATCCGTGCGAGTGTATTTTCATTTTATAAATATATAACTACAATTTTTAAATATATAATTTATATTTTAGTTTTAGTTATAATTATATCTAATAACGAAATAAATGAAATATTTATTTTATAAAAAAAATATTTAAATTTTTTGGTAAATATTATTAGATTTTTTCAACAGATTTTGTTATATTTAAATTTATTTATTATTAATATCCTTATTAATAATTAACATATTTTTAAAATAATATATATTTGACAGGTTAATGTAACAATCAAATAATTAATGACATGTCCAACATGAATTCTGAATACTAGATAAATTTGGTACTTTTCTTTTAATAGAGAAAATTTAATTTCCAGGGATAGTTAGATCCTAGACTAACATAAATATATACCAAACTACAAAAGATTACTACACTTAATTAAATTTAATTAACTATTAAACTATTAATGAATTTCACTGATAATGAACCAGAGAATTTAAATTATGAACCATGGTAAGTCATATTCAATGACTATTTATATTCCACATCAGCTTTTATCTTTTACACCTTTTAGTTCAACATATATTTATCTATTTTTATTTACAGATTTTTTGGTGTTCAAATCAAATATGTTCAAATCAAATATATATATATATATATTTATCTATTTATATATTTGTAAAGTTTTAAAAATGATAATTTTAATGAAAATAAAAAATAAAGAATTTACATGTTTTAGAGAACCGACATTACTATTGTTAATATATATATATATGTTGCCCAAAAAATATATATATATATATTTAAATTCTTTCTTTTATAAATTTTATTAGTTGATCCGATCAGTCTCGGTTGGAATATATTTAATACTGCAGAGTAGACTTGTTATCATAGTGACTAATCCGAATTTTGAATGTATTTGGACTAATATCAGAGGTGACTGATCATATATTACAATATATCTAAATTTAATTAACTATTAAATTATTTATGAATTTCACTAATAACGAATCAGAGAATTTAGACTATGAACAATGGTAAATCATATTCAATTCAATGACCTATTTATACTCCACATCAACTTTTCTCTTTTACACCTATTAATTCAACATATATTGATCTATTTATATTTACAAAGTTTTTTGTGTTCAAGTAAAATTATATATATATATATATTTATTTATTTATTTATACAGTTTTAAAAGTGATAATTTTGATATAAAATTAACAAAATAAAAATAATGTTTTACTGTTGAATATTTGATTTAAAATAGTTGGGATGGAAAAGTTGTGATGTTCGGCTTAATCAATATTTTACAATGAATGATTATTTTTTTTATTCAGTCTTCAGATAGTATAGATAACTAGATTAGAATATAACAACTAATAAAACAAATTTTTCAATAAAAATACTTCGTAATCCTAATTAAAGTCTCTATCAACTTAATGATTTTTATTGGATATAATATGTGAGTATTCATTAATTCAGAATACGAGATACTATACTTTTTCTTAGATCTAACGTACGTGATATGAAATACATTCAGCTATTAAATTAATCGGTTTTTTTCCTAACTATAATCAACTGATGAACCACATTAAACTTTTTATATGAATTTTCTGCGTGTTAATTCACTTATTTTGCATTATTTTATACATCCGTTATAACAAACTTTTATCTAAGAATCTGGTTTTGTTGATGTCAAAAAAAAAAAAAAAACTTTTATCAACCTAACCTCAAATAAATTTTTGTATATAGAATCACAAAATAATCACTAAGTTAATATGTTTTCGTATATATATATATGATGAAAGCATTCCTAAAACATGGAGCTGATAATAGGAGTTTTTAAGATCCTATTCAAATGTTATAGTATAAAAGATATCGAACCAAATCTAAGCAATCATAAACCAGTGGGATTACAAGACAAAGCTTAATCTAAGTGCTATCAATATTAAAATGGTTTTGTTTTTAAAGTAAGAGAATACTAAATAAGCAATAAAGATCAAGCTTTCTTTCAAAATGAGAAGGTNTTAAGACCTAGTCTATTAACCATTCAAACAACTTTAACATCAAATCTCTTTGGTAAAGATTGTTAGAAGCAATGAAGAGTTGGTTCAGGTATTTCATCAAACACCTTGTGGGCTTGAAATACCTAAAGATCAATTCTAGAGAGGCCAACTCTAAAATAGCATTAAGATCACCCAACAAGCAAGGAAATAGATGGATCTATACTCTAACACCCTAGATCTAGCTTAATCCCCCTTTGATCTCCCTAACCCATGAATCCAAAGATGTCTACTCACTAATAACCATGATCACACTTAAACCTATGAAGGATTTAAGGTAAATCATGATTAGAAAGCAAAGAAACACTTAAATAAACTGAAGAACACAAGATAAAAGATGAAATCTTAGATCAAAGGAATAAACTTTCACCAAAGTATCAAGTGTTTAGGAGAGAAAACAAGATAAGATCCCAAAAAACATGCTTAAAGGTATTTATAAGGTGCTTAAAAACGCTAATGGGCTTAACTCACAAGTTAATTAGGCCCAAATTAAAACATAAACACGAGTGTGAATAGTGCTGGAGCGACCCCCAGAACCCGGGTGAGACCCCGCGCTGGTGCCCGCTTGAGCTGGAGCAACCACCCGTGGCCGGTGTGGGACCCCGCTCCAACACTTGCTTGATGCTCTCCGGATGTCCTGTCCACAGCGGGGTATAAAAGTCGGGTGGAAAGCTCGCTCTGGTGCCCGCTTGAGATGGAACGACCCCCCAAGGTCGCTGTGAAACCCCGCGGTGACACTTGAGGCTCAATCCTTCTTCGGGTATGTTCTGTCTAGAGCGGTGTCTAAAGGTCGGGTGAGACCCCGCTCTGTAGCTCGCTCAAGACACCGCGGCCCCTTAAACTCGCTCTCAGACCTCGCTGTGCCACTTAAACTCGCAAATTGATCATTTCAGCCTTTCTTGAACCAAAACTACTCCAAACTCCTTCAAAAGCTTCTTGAGGTACTCCATCACCTAATGTAAACAAATGCAAATGGATATNTAAACTCGCAAATTGATCATTTCAGCCTTTCTTGAACCAAAACTACTCCAAACTCCTTCAAAAGCTTCTTGAGGTACTCCATCACCTAATGTAAACAAATGCAAATGGATATGCAACCTAAAAATGCTTTTTATGCAATCCTAAACTCTAATATGCATAAGAAATGGTTAGTTAGTTCAATGAAAATCACAAGATATCAGGAGCCAGGAAAATAAATTAGTAGGTGCATAATGTTAATAAAATATTATATATATATGTATATAAAATTGATTATGGGTGCATCGAACTCCCTACCACAAGATTCATTGAGTGCGTTCACTACCAATTGAGCTAATTTAGTCATAATCATTTTATGTAACATGAAAATCATTAAAACATTATGGGTGTACTTGCACCCAGAAATGTCAATGTGGCTTCGCCCTGGCAATACAATACATTGAAACAGGGATTAAACCATCCAAATGAAATTAATTTGGTTAGGTAGCAGAAAATACATTTATTTAGTTCAATCATATAGACTTATGTTTGAGAAATAAAAGTAGATTAAATATTTTACAATTAATGATTGTTTCCGATCTTTAAATAAAATGGCCAGTTACCAATAATACAATCATCATGAAATGGTACTTATGTACTCACATCTCCTACTACAAAAGTAAAATAAAGAGATAATTGGTTAAAGTGCCCTATTTGGCACCTATAATTAGAGAATTGCTCATGATGTGACAATCACTTTCCTTTGGACCATTTTGTCCTTCTCTACATTCTCTCTCCTCTCTTTGACATCTCCTCCCTATTTTTTTTCTCTTCAATCCCTAATTATTTTACAAATCTCTATCATTCTATATACAATTAAATTTTAAATTTCATTATTTTTTCATAAGTGGCTTTGAATCCTCAATTTTTTGACCTTTTTTTCTTCTCTCCAATCCCTAATTATTTTACAAATCTCTATCATTCTATATACAATTAAATTTTAAATTTCATTATTTTTTTCATAAGTGGCTTTGAATCCTCAATTTTTTGATGATATCATTTTTCTGGGTTTTAGATTCGACGTTGTATTAGCGGTTAACAAATATTGTAGATGTTAACAGAAGTGTTAGTTGTTAACAATTATTTTTACGTATCGCGTTAATAAATGTGTTCGCTGTTAACAAATATTGTAGACGGTAACAGAAGTGTTAACTGTTAACAATTATTTTTACGCTTCGCGGTAATAAATGTGTTGGCTGTTAACATATATTGTAAACGTTAACAGAAGTATTATGTGTTAACAAATGTTTTTACGCTTCCTGTTAATGAGAGGAAAGAGAAAGGACATTCTCGGCATTTCCTTGCCAAATGGTCGTGTCAGTGTCCTTTATGTCCAATCAATGGTATTTTGCTAATTTGAGTTTGTTCACTAAATCACTCAAAAAAATGGCCAGTTATCAATAATACGATGAAAACATATTGTAAAATCCCTATGGTTTTTAATCTTATTTTAGTAGTAGGAGATCAACAAAAGATGCATGGACCCTTTTTTATATGATTTGTTTGGCCTTAAACCAACATTGCACGTTATTATATTCCTGTTTAGTTATATTTTATATCTCTGCTGATGTCATGAATGACCCACTTCCTCTCCCTCTTACATATTCTCCATTTATAAAAATGACTAAAGCTTGATGTTATATAAAGAGAATTTGACCGACCGATTAGATTCTTTCCAGATTCAAATTCACTTTCAAGATGCTTCAAGCGTGGAATCTTCAACAATACACAGCTAGGCTATGTATCTTGCAGGACTTTGCCTGTCACCCTATTTGTTGCAATTAATTATTGGGTATACTATGACGTATGATTATAAAATATATATATATAGTTTTTTTGGCCGTCTACTTCTTAAACAATGTTTTATTATGTAAGATACAACTGCACTAGCCTAGAAGAAACATCTAGAATACACGGAACTGTTGTGTAATTGGCGATGCATACTTTTGATCCGCTTGGGTTTACAAAGTTCTAGACTAAACAACTCTAGTTTCACTAGTTACGCAAATAATTTGTACCACTTAGTCCATTTCTTTTTTCAATAGTCCAATTTGTGACTCACGTACGTTAAGCAAAAGGTGACAAGCTTACTTCCGAGAAGTGAAATTTAGATAGGTACTTTTAAACTTCAAGCAACTCATCTGAATGTAATTAGATATATGTAAATTGCTAGGGTGAAAATGATAATATTGAAGATAAAGATTTAACTATATGTCAATTTCTATATATACGAACGTTATAACATTGTGTATGAGGCTATTGAGTCATAAGTAATTGGTGATCGATTTCTTTATATAGTGAAAAAGGAAATAAAACTTGCGAGTGGCACTGCATGCCATTAGCTGTATTTGTTCTCTAATGTTTATTGGTCAAAGATTCATTCGTTATCGAGGACAAGTATGAAAATAGAATCATCGGGATCAATTATATGGCTACCACTCACCAGATCCAAACTTGATATGAGTTTTATAAATATCAAATCAAGATCATTTGCGAGTGAAAGAATGAAAACATCTAGCAATCATTTATGCTCGATCTATATGTACAGTGGTTATTGCCACAACACGAACGTCTACAAACCCAAAAAATTGTCACAGCCTGAACATATTTTTCTCAAATGATTTGATTTCATAACGTATTTCGCCTTTTAGGAACTAAAAGAAGAATCTAAGCCAACAACAAAAGAGAACTAGGTTAGTAAAATTAGACCTTAAAACCCAGTCCGTATAGTCCTTCAATACATAGTCAGAGAACCATTTTGGTTAAATATTAAATGTTTTTTTTTGTCAACCAAATTATAAAGTTTTCAAGGTCCTAAAGGAGAAGATTTCAAATGTTATTCTGTTTTTGCTAGTAATGTCAAATTTCTGACGTTGGTCATTTTCTTTATCATTAAAATATCAGATAGATGAACCAACCTTTCTTCTCTCTGTTAAGTGATTTGAACATTACTATTTGTTGAAAAATATGTTATTTCAAAAATTCGAAATGGTGGTTAGAAACCAAAAGACTTCAATCTGTAATATTCTCTCAAGCATTAACGATATGATATGATTAAAGCCTAAGTGGATAGTATATATAGCATACAAGAGTTTAACCAGATATTATTGTAAAATGAAAGATTGATATTAACAACTATATACTTTAAATCTTCAGGCCTCTCTTAGTATAAGTTTTTTATTACAATATACTCCTTTTTGTGTGTAATGAAACAAAAACATGTCTGGGTTCAATGCCTAATAAAGATCAATGACTATATCCTATGAGAGGACGGTGATGGTAAGTCCACAGTTTCCTTATCAGAGGTCTGGCCATGTATCATGTGATGACATCTCAACTTGGATTATGCGCGTTGTTTGATTTTTTTTTTTTTTTTTTTTTTTTGAGAAATCGTTGTTTGCTTTCCCATGCAGAATTTATGAGATCTCATTTATCTTTTATTCTTATTAATTACTTCTTTATATGTAAGACTGTTTCAAAATTCAAAACATGTATATATAAGTAGGTGGTTTGAAATATTTCTTAAGAACTATAGTAAATTTTTCTTTTTGAAATTTAGGACACACTACAAGAAAACAGAGCGATACTGAGGGAATTTCCGAGGGAACGTTGTTTCCTCGGAATATTCCGATGATTTTCCGAGGGAATTCCGAGGAAACACAATTTATGTGTTTCCTCGGAATTCCCTCGGAATATACCTAGGAAATTCCGAGGAACACAATTATCCTCGGATTTTTCCGATGACATTCCGAGGACGCAATGTCCCTCGAAATAAACCCAGGAAAATCCGATGAGAAATTATAGCCGTTAGATAGCCGTTGTGGTATTTCAAAAATTCCGAGGAAATTCCGACGCAAACGGCTATTCCCTCGGAATTTCCTCGGAATTTCGTGGGAATTGTCGGCAGATGATATCTATAAATA
>CAKOAT010249376.1:3296-37629 GCA_932364175.1 Eruca vesicaria subsp. sativa | reverse complement strand
GGCTTAGATCGCCAGCAGGCGATCTAGTCGTGACTAGATCGCGTTCTGCGGCGGTTTCGGTTTTTCGCGGCTTTGCAAAACGAGTTCTCGAGTTTTATAAAACGATCTTCGAGTTTTTATAAAACGATCTTCGAGTTTTTATAAAACGATCTTCGAGTTTTATAAAACGATCTCTCGAGTTTTATAAAACGATCTCTCGAGTTTTATAAAACGATCTTCGAGTTTTATAAAACAATCTTCGAGTTTTATAAAACGATCTCTTGAGTTTTATAAAACGATCTCTCGAGTTTTATAAAACGATCTTCGAGTTTTTATAAAACGATCTCTCGAGTTTTATAAAACGATCTCTCGAGTTTTATAAAACGGTATTAATCATTTTATAAAATGATTTCGCGGAAAATAATGGTTCCATCTTTTACAGAAGCTATCGCAGACGTTGATTTCGAGATTACGGTTTTCGACACCAACAGCCAACATAAAGAAAACCCGTCAGCAAAAGCATGAAAATAAAAATCACAAACTCAGGGAAAAAGACATGATTTATACGAAGAAGATCACCATGGATATTGCGGGACCACCTTTGAGAAAAGGAGATGTATCCAAGGTAACAATTTGGTGTTCAAAGTAGCCAACAGCCTCGCTTTCCCAGCAGAAGACTGAGCACTATGAGGAGATTGCTTTGAAGAACTAGTAGCCAATCCGGAGATTTTCTACTTCTTCTTCTTCTTGCTAGAGGAAGAAGCTCCGCCTTGGTATCAGAGGCTCCTTTTTTTTGGCTCACTTCGCCTTCATGGCTTTCTTGTAAACGACAAGGGCTTTAATTCCAAAGCTCTCGACATGTTTTCTGCAAACAAATCAAGACAACATATAAGAAAAATCCTAGAAAGACGATCAACGAAGAGTAAAGTCATCTGGTGTTGAAATTTACCCAAAATGCTGCATCCCTCCAACACCCTCCCCCCAAATGTCGTTGATTGCCCTTTCTTATATTGCTAAGATATATAGAAAATGTTACTGCAAATAATATAAGTTATGGTTCTAAATAGTTACCAAAGGTATTAACATAAATTTACTTACTAAATTTCTTTTCTTTCCTTAAAATTTACTTTCTTTTTGAGGGATATTTGTTGCACATGGTTTCTTGTTATTCTTCTACTTCTACATAAGTATAGAATATAAATCTTCTTTTAAATTCATATTATTTTATTCTTATTGTTTTTCTTTTGTTTTCATTTATATTATCTTTACTAGTCTTCAAATTTGTTTGTAACATAATATATATATATATATATAAACAACAAATTTTACATGAATTCAAATGGAAAAATAACTACACAATTTTGGTTAACCCACAAGTCGTCATGCCTTTAGTTTCTTCTGGAGATACCGACTTTGGATGAAGCCATCTCATCATTCAAATTCTCACCTGAAAGCTCCTCAAGAGACTTTCCTTTAGATTCTGGCACTAAAAATGTCATAAGCATACCGACAAAATTAATAACACCAAGCATGATCAACGAGTTCTTGACACCAATACCCGGTGGATATCCTGCGTCTGTCTTGGTCTTATCCTTTGATTGAGCCGCATATAAGAATCCAAACGCGCCTACGATAGCTCCAGCCTTTCCTGCCGCGGCTGAAATTCCGTGACATGTGGATCTCAACCTAGCTGGGAATATCTCGGCAGGTACAACAAATGTAGTTACATTTGGACCAAAGTTTGCAAAGAAGAAAGTTAGGGAGAATATAATAACGAATCCGATGCGGTTGTCTGGTTTGGTCCAGTGGTCGTAAGGCAAAGCTAAAGCGAACATAAACACGGTCATGAAGAAGAATCCCATTATTTGGATCGAAAATCTTCCCATAATATCAATAAAAAAAACGGTGAACCAGTAACCTGGGATGGTACTGAATAGTGAAATGAGAGTTTGCGCTCTAGCAATCTTGTAAACTTCATGGATGGCATTCATCGTAGCCGCCTTTGGGATCCATCCGATCGCAGAAAATATATCTTTTTCAAATAAGTTTTGGCTGTAAAACGCAATGTCAAGCAAGAACCACGTGGATGTAGTTCCAAGGAGAGGAAGTCCATGGCGTTTAAGGAATTTTGTGGAGAACAAGCCATAGTTTAGCTTGGGATCTGTAACCATGTTTTCTGCTATTTCTTCCTCGGCTTTAAGATCCACTTGCAAGACTTTCGACATGTCTTGTGCAGCTAGTTTGATGTTTCTGGCAACTAAAGCGGTGTAACGTGCAGTTTCGGGCATTTTCATTCGCCAGTAATAGGTCATCGCTGCAGGGAGAGCACCAATCATAAGTATAATACGCCATAAGTAATCAGATTGAGGTACCGTCGAGCCATCAGGGTCTACACTATAGATCGGTGATGGGAATTGGTAATCAAAAATGCTCGAGAGTACTAGTGCAACGATGCCTCCAGCCAAGATCCCAAACCCTTGCATAGCGAACACGGCTGCAATGAATCCACCACGAGTCTTCTTGTTCGCATACTCTGACATGATCGTCGCTGAGAGTGGGTAGTCACCTCCGATACCAACTCCAAGCCAAAACCTTTTTCCAAAGTTGCAAAAAAATACACAATTTACATCAATAATAATTTTAGCATATTAAAGTGTCCTTAGTCGGTTGAATTACAATTATTAATTTTCATTTCAATACTCCTTTTAAAGATTGTCAGTCATATATTTATTCAAAATATTTTCACTCATAATATATATGTATACATATATACTATTATTTGCAAAGTGATTTTTGTCTCCGAGCTCTCACATTAAAAGTTAGAGTGGTTAATATCGTTATTACCCTTAATGAATAAAATACATAAACTAGCCAAAAAAATAAAAACAAATTAAAATTTATTTTGATTAGATAAGTGATTCAAACAAATAATAGTAAGAATTATCTATAATCTTCAAATATACTTTAAAATGAAAGAGAATTCATATATATCATGTTGTAATCCAAAAAAATATCTTTTAATAAAAAGGTTAAAAATTCAAAAGCTGAAAATACAAGACTAAATATTAATTAGGTGAAATTCCAATATGGTGGTGTTATTTCATATTTGATATCTTTTAAAAAAGGAAACAAAATTTTGTTAAATTATATTATGTTTTAAAATAAAAATAGAAAAAATAAATCAAACTAATAATATTTACAAAAAACGCAAATAATTCTTTTAAAAATATTCTTTTAACATTACATTATGTTTTTAAAATAAAAATATAAAATATAATAAAAAACAGTAATAATTGAAAAAAAAGATTTAATTTTTTTTAACATATCTTTAAAATGAAAACAAAATATTGTTACATTATAATATATATTTTTAAAATATAAAAATAAAAATAGTATAATTGGTTAGTATTAATTTTTTTTATTTAATGTTTAAGATTTTTCAAAAGGGTTTATGATTTACCCGAGGGTTTAGGGTTTAGGATTATGGTTTAGCGTTTAGTGTTTTAGTGTTAAAATGTATTTTTTTAAGAATTATTTTGCGTTTTTTGTAAATATTATTATTTTTTATTTAGTTTTGTATTTTTATTTTAAAAAACATAATATAACTTAAATATTTTATTTCCTTTTTAAATATATATCAAATATGAAACAACACCATCCTATTGGTTGGTGAACTTATAAGTTCACCCTAGGGGGTGAATCCAAGAATAACTCTATAAATAAAGCTATAACTAGAATAATTGTTAAAGGATTTGTTTTCCATTTATGAGCAAGATTGTTCGATTTAAATTTCAGTTTTATTCGACTTATTCTTAGGTTCACCTCCTAGGGTGAACCTCTAGGTCCATCATCCAATAGGATTGTATTATTTCATATTTGATATCTTTTTAAAAAGAAAACAAAATCTTATTAGGTTATATTATGTTTTTAAAAATAAATATACACAAAATAATTAATAAAAAAGAAAATATTTTTTTTAAAGAAAATATTTGAACACTAAACCCTAAACCACTTGGTAAATCATAAACCTTTGAATAAATCTTATATTGCTTTAAAAGTTTACTGTTTATGATTTACCCAAGAGTTTAGGGTTTATGATTAGATGTTAGGGTATAGTGTTTTTGATTTACCCAAGGATTTATGGTTTAGGAGTATAGTTTAAGGTTTAGTGTTTTAGTGTTAAAATATTTCTTTAAAGATTTTTTTTTTATAAAAATTATCCAAAGATTTATGATTTATCCAGGAGTTTAGGGTTTTGGATTAGAGTTTAGGGTTTAGGATTAGAGTTTAGCGTTTAGTGTTAAAACAACATAATACAATTTAATAAGATTTATTTTTTATTTTTTAAAAGATATCAAATATGAAATAATGCAATCATATTGGATGGTGAACCTAGAGAATCATCTTAAAGGTTAAACTCAAGAAAACTCATTTATATGTACCTGAAAAAGCAAAGAGTGGTCATGACGCCTTTGGAATTATTTCCAAACGAGAGACCGGAGGCGACAGAGCAAACAACCATCATAATCAAAGTGATTCCATATACTTTTTTTCGGCCGACTTTATCTCCAAGCCACCCAAAAAAGAGTTGACCCATAAGTGTCCCACATAGAGCTACACCATTAACCGCTGCCGCCACTTCTGGTGGGAGTGTACCGGGCTTCTCTGCGCCCGCCTTGTGGTAGTAGATGCGACCTAACAGCTTTGTGACCAATGCAATGGAAAATAAATCGTAGGCATCGGTGAAGAAACCCATCCCGGCGATAATAATTGCCGTGAAATGGTAAAACTGTGTTTTGGCTACATCGAGTGCCTTGAGCACTCCTAACTGGTTGTTTCCAGACATTAACTGGCTTTTCTTCTAGATTATCTACAAAGATAATAACAAAATTAGTGCTATATATAAAAACAATATTCATATTTGATTAGAAGTTGAAGGATTAAACGTTTGTCGCATAAGAATCGATGATATAATCTAGTTGAAACGCATAATGATGAACTCAACTGAATTAACTAACCTTTATGCTTATGATGAGGTTTTTGGTTGTCGTGTTTTATGAAACGACTAAAGAAGGATTCTTAAAACTTTTGTCGTATAAGAGTTCTCAAAGTTAGAAAACGTGTGCTACTTATATACCAAATTATTTCTCAAGTCAACTACGTAACTATATATTGGAGTCTACAAGAACATGTATAAGTTTGTTTGTGCTTTATAACCTATTATAATAAGAACCTCATTAATACGCAACTATAGTGAAACTACACTAGTATGAATTCAGCCGTTTCAATCGTTTACTAGTGTTGTCGTGATTATGGCCGGTTCTAAAGGATATCGAAACTTTAATAAACATAAATAATAGTAAGTGGAGTTCAGGAGGAGCGGATCAAGAATTATTTAATAAGTTTTAACACAAAAAGTTACTGAAAGACAACAAGTTTGGTGGGACACATGTCGCACCTACTAGATCCGCCTCTGTGCCTCTGACAAACAAATATTCGCTTTTCTGCCTTGTAAATATTCAAATACTCACAGTAATTTTGGTTATTATTTTAACTTTTGGTTCGGTTTGACAAGTTTCGGATAAATTTATAATTAAATATTCTAAAAGAAATATTGCTCTAACCAGCGTGTTATATAACATAAATATTACACGTTAACACATCATTGTTATACCAGAAAAATCTTAAATCTAATTCCTCTGGCGATGACAGATATGGCGATAAGGAAATCCAGGACAATCCCGATTCATCCTTCCTAGATCTATACACTCTTCAGTGATAGATCACGTTGGGAGACCGGCTTAACCCTTTCTTGGCTGGTGGTGGGTACGTTAATCTCAAAGAGATTGATCCTTGTCAATTTCTTGTTTATCACGAAAATCATTTCTCTTTTTCTTGTTGTGATCGAAAGGAGTGACAACTAAGCGATCATCATCGTTTATTGGCTACTTGCGACCAGTTCTCTTATGTTTGAATCTCCAAGCAATCTAGTATCATATATCTATTGACTGGGAGATCAGATTCTTACAGTGACCAACGTTCAACCTATTTCACTGCTAGGATCATCACAGCGAAGTCTATCTTTAGAGACCATTGTCTTTCGAGATTTGTTTGCTGTGGATAATAAGGACAAAGCAACAGTATATGGGGTCATCGTATCGTGCTCAATCTGCTCATATGAAAGATACTAAAAGAAAAGGAATCCTTTATGAGGATGATGATGAACCTATCAAGCTTTCGGCACAAGATGATGCTTTCGTTATAAAAGAATATAGGATGTCTCTGATCGGAAAGATCCTTAATCCTAAGAAGCAAAATGTCAAAAATTAGTTCAGACGATGCCTCCTCAATGGAGCCTCCAAGATCAAATCACAACAAATGACTTAAGTAATGGAAATTTCTTTTTTAACTTCTATTCTGAAGAGGAGTTGAAATTTGTGCTCAGAAAAGGTTCATTCCACTACAACTATTGCATGTTTGTACTAGTGAAGTGGGAACCAATCGTCCATGACGATTACCCCTTGGTCATCAAATTTTGTGTTACCTTTATCGGGATGCCACTGCACTTGTGGACATATAGGAACTTGAGGAATATTGGTGGTCACCTTGGGTATGTGGATACAGTTGATCTCCCAGAGAGCCGTTTATTGATTGAGATAGACTTGAGGAGACCTCTAAAGTTCAAGAGAAAAGTACAACATACTGAGGTTACCTTTATTGGGATGCCACTGCACTTGTGGACATATAGGAACTTGAGGAATATTGGTGGTCCCCTTGGGTATGTGGATACAGTTGATTTCTCGGAGGGCCATTTATTGATTGAGATAGACTCGATGAGACCTCTAAAGTTCAAGAGAAAGGTACAACGTCCTGAGGGAGATGAGGTCACCATCGAGATCATATATGATTTGCTCTTTAAGAAATGTACTATCTGTGGCTTAATGACACATGCGAAGGATTACTGTCCATCGATAGTGCCTAATCCATCGATGAGAGCTGATATCTTTGATCGTGTTCAACTTCCTCACGATCGATATGGTCGCCAGCCTTTGCTCAGTGATACAAGTAACACCATGGGAACTGACAAGGGAATGGTACAGAAACAGGACGTCATGCATTGCTTGGATCGTCTCGCATTGTTTCAAAAATGAATAGTTAGAGTAAGGAAATACATTCTCGTATGTCTGATCCACGAACTAATGATCATGGGACAAGACTCACTGAATGGGATTCCTATTATCCACATTCAAGCGGTGATGATAGTCATAAATATTATCATGCAGACCGGGTTATGAGAGGACGTGATGCGAGGGTAGGAAACATGCGATACAAGGGTTCCCGACATGGTAAGGGTCTTTATGATTGTAATTTTAATATGACCTTGAGCGAAAAGGAAAGAAAAAATGAAAGCAAGTACCAGAATTTTTCGGAAAAGGCTACTGACTTGGTTCCTTATGAACATGTCGAGTGTAATGGCAATACCACGCAAGATGTCGGTAAGTCTCAGAGAAGTAGCGAGACTAATAATGCTGCAGATGAAAGACAGTGCAAGCATCAGGCTAGTACCATTGTGGCTCCAGGATTCCAGCAGGCAAACATGCATGATAATGTCACAATACGAAGTAAGACTGTAGCGAGGTCTCTAACGTTTTCACTACAAACATCTTTCGCTGTCGTAATGGATGAGCAAGTCATTGGTGCTTTAAGTGATATGGAGGTACATGCAAAGGATGGAGATGGTGATGACATGATGGCAAGCGATGATCTCTTTGATTATGAGCTTAAGGATCTAGAAGACAAGGCTCGGCATCCTGATACAATGGGCTCTTTACGGGCTAAGCACTCCTTCAAATGTGGGTAAAATCAAAGGGACAGTAGCAAGAGGAATCCCCCGTTGGGGAGTCAATCTAAGAAACCAGAGTTCCTTCGTAGAGGTTCTCCACGCAATAGAGGGACTGTATCCTCAGCTCATAAACCAGGAGGTAAGGAGATATCAAGACGTTCTCATGTAAGCTCCAAAAAGGCCAGAGTGGTTACAAAAAAAAGGATGGTGGTTTGATGGGTTCCAAAACTCCATCCCCCCATCATAAATGAGGTCAATCAGTTGAAACTGTAGAGGAATAAGGATCGACCTCACAGTTCAAAGCCTTACAAAGATATGTCAGAAGCATCACCTAGGACTTTTTTTTCTCTGTGAGACGAAGAATAGGAGGCTGCTATTGCAAGACATTCAGGCCGACTTAGGATTTGATCATTTGTTTACCCTTGAGCCACTTGGCCTCAGCGGTGGATTAGCTTTGTTATCTATGGATGAATTTCAAATAAATGTTTTACTTTCAAATAACATAATGATTGACGTTGAAGCAGTCATTAATGGAATAAAAGTATTTATGACGTTTGTTTATGGTGATCATGTTTTAGAACGTAGAGATGTAGTTTGGAAACGTCTTACGCGTTTCTCTACAACAAGAAATAGACCTTGGTTCATGATAGGTGATTTTAAAGAAATCACTGGTCATAATGAGAAAGCGGGAGGCTACATGTCTTTCCTACCAGTCAGACAAATAATAAGTGATTGTGGAATGCTGGAATTTCCATTTACCGGAAATATGCTATCTTGGGTAGGAAAAAGAGCTGGGAGAACCACTGTTAGATGATGTCTTGATAGAGCTGTTGGAAATGAGGATTGGCATGAGAAATTATCTCATACTGCGGTGAAATACTTGAGATTATGGGGCTTGGACCATCGTCCAGTAATGGCAGTCATTCTCTTTAAACCCTTGAGGAAGAGGAAAATTTTTAAATTTGATAAAAGGTGGCTGGATAATGAGAAAATAAGGCAAGTTATCCTAGAGGGATGGAAATATCCATAACTCCCAACCGACGCAAGCATTATGGACCACATTTCAGGCTGCCGAAGGGCACTGAGTGACTGGAGGAGGTGACATAATTTGAACTCAGAAAAAAGTGTGGAGGAGCTTAATACTAAGGTAGATGAGTTATATTCTAATGACAATGCTACGACTGAGGAAATAGCTGCAACTTTAAAGAAATTATTCAATGCTCTTAAGACTGAGGAGATGTTCTGGAAACAAAAATGTCGCATTTTTGGCTTAGAGAAGAAGATAGAAATACCAAATTCTTCCATACTCTCACAAAGCAGAGGAGAGCAAGGAATAGAATCACAGAGCTCTTGGACGCTTATGGAAATGTTGATCAAGATGAGGAGGGATTGGTAGCCATTGCTACTAATTATTTTCGACATATCTTTGAGTCATCTAATCCGGAAGATATTGAGGATGCATTATCAGAGGTATCTACAACGATTACTGAGTCGATTAATGCGGAGCTCACTGCTCCTGTCACTGAACGGGAGATTAAATTGGCATTTTTTTGCTATGCATCCAAAGAAGGATCCAGGTTCAGATGGATGACAGCCCTATTCTAATAGAAATTTTGGAATCTAGTAAAAGACCATTTAACTCATATGGTTAATCAATTTCTATTTGAGAGAACTATGGCGAATGGTTTAAATGACACAAATATATGCATCATACATAAGATAGATAAGCCAACAGAGATGGGACAGTTTCGACCCATTAGCTTATGTAATATCAGCTATAAGATAATCTCTAAGGTCCTATGCCAGAGATTAATATCTGAAATCCAGCCAGCCTTTGTTGCCGGATGACATATATTGGATAATATTATGGTTTCCCAAGAAATGTTTCATGCTTTGAGAACTAACCAAGTGGTCGAAATAAAAAGATGGCCATTAAAATAGACATAAGTAAGGCATATGACAGAATGGAGTGATCGTTCATTGCGGCTGTTATGCGGAAAATGGGATTCTCAGACACATGGATAAATTGGACAATGTTGCATTACATCTGTAAAGTACAAGGTACTTATGAATGGTCAACAAAGAGGAAATATCGTTCCAGAGAGAGGTCTACGTCAAGGAGATCCTTTGTCTCCTTTCATTTTTATTCTATGCACAGAAGTGCTCGTTAGCCTTCTAAATCACACAGAGAGTCGGGGGAAGATAACGGGGATGCGGGTTACGCATGCATGTCCTTTGATATCTCACCTTCGTTTTGCTGATGATAGCCTTTTTTGTAAGGAAGAGCCCCGTGGATGTGAAGAAGTGATGAAAGTGGTAAGGAAATATGGACAAGCATCATGACAATGCATATTTTGGATAAATTCTCTATGCGTTTTGGCAAGAGAATTGGCGCAGATACTTGACAGCATATTAAAGATGTGTTGGGGATACATAATGAAGGAGAGATGGGAACATACTTATGCATACCATAAGATATCAGCGGTTCAAAATGCAAACTCTTTGCGTTCCTCAAGGATATACTAAGAAATAGAGTGAACGGTAGAACGGGCATGTGGTTATCAAAAGGAGGAAAGGAAGTTCTAATTAAATCCATTTTACTATCTCTCCCGACATATGTGATGTCATGTTTTTTGCTTCCATCTGAGATTTGTGAAAATCTCGCAAGTGCCATTGCACAATTTTGGTGGAATTCAGATCCACCAAAGAGAGGGATTCACTGAACAAAGTGGGAGAAAGTCTGCCTACCACGAGAGGAAGGAGGAATTGGATTCCCTGACTCATCTCGAGTTCTGAGGGAGAGATACTATAAATTGAGTTCGCCCTTGCGAAAAATTTATATTCATAATCCATCTTATGTGTGGACTAGCATTTTAGCGGCTCGACGTCTTCTGCTATTGGGAATCAGATAGAAAATCTATTCAGGGTATGAGGTCAAGGTTTGGGAGGACCCTTGGATTCCAACAACGCCAGCTAGACCGGCCTTGCCCACTGCACCAGTTTTGCATCCGAATATGAGAGTGAGTAATCTAATCAATCAGGAATCAAAGGAATGGGATAGGGTTTTACTGGACAATTATGTGGATCCAGATGATATAACTCTCATAAGCAGTATGGCTATAAGCTCAACACATCGTCGTGATACTTTTTGTTGGAGCTACACAAAAAATGGACTATACACTGTGATATTAGGATATTGGGTGGCTAGAAATATACTCAAGAATGAGGAAGAGATGGAGATATGTGAGCCAAGTATAACCAAGCTCAAAGCATTTGCCTGGAAAGTTAGAGCACCCTAAAAGATATGTAACCTTTTGTGGCAACTGGTATCTGGTCATGTGGCTGTTACGAAAAACTTAAATCACAGGAATATGAGATGTGATAATTATTGCCCAAGATGTGGGGAACCAGAGGAATCTGTTTCGCACTCTATTTTTTAGTGTCCTCCAAGCCTTGCAAATCTGGTCATTATCAGCAACACCTTTTGGTGCCAACATATTCTCTAAAGGAAGCATATTCATCGATATGGATTACCTATTCTGGACGAAGAACAACATTGTTGAGCTTGAATTAGACATGGATCCTTATCCTTGGATAATCTGATATATTTTGAAAGTAAGAAATGATAAATTATTCAGAGGAATAGATAAAGACCCTATAGAACTCGTCCGATACACGGAGAGCGAATGTCGTGCATGATTCAATGAAAATGAGACAGCTTCGGTTGTTCCACAAGAGCTTAGTAGTGACAACCTTCAAGTCATAAGTCTGGAAAACATTTGTATGGTGGATGGTTCATGGACATCCACATCTCAGTTTAGTGGATGTGGATGGGCTTGGATAGATAATCTCGGAAGGTTCACCTTATGGGAATGAGAAACTTAAGTAGGAGAGAGATTGCGCTGCATTCATAGGTAGAAACGCTGCGATGGACAATGGAGAACATGCTTTAACATTCGTCATGTCAACACTTTGGCACAGATCCTAGAGTTTGGCTGAGTTTTGCGACAGAACTAGAGACACTACCAACACTGTTCATATGCACCTCAGACTTTGAGATTTTTCGTATTCCAAGAGTCCGAAATGAAACTTCAGGCTGATTAGCTAAGATTGTAAGATTGTTCAAAAAAGAATTTTTTTTTATTGGTTATTCTATTTCCATCAGATTACTAACGCCACCCAATTTTTGAGTAATAGAATAGTTGTTTGATATCAAAAAAAAAAATATATATATATATATATATATAATAGCAATAAGTAAGAAAATATTGTTCGTATATTGGCAGTTCATTTGAGGCTTGACTCATCGTGCTTCAGGCTTCAGCAAATGTAACTAAATCAAAAATAAAATAACATGAGTCAAGTTGATCACCTCACTTCCACAATTCATTTTATTGAAGTATTTAGTTCTAGAAAAAAAGATTATAAAACAGCTAACGTCAACCCATATAGAGTTGGTACATGATCATATCGTTGACGCGGTTATGGCTGCGGGTGTCATTAGTACAAAATAAATTATTGCAGATTTTAAAAAATTTGACGTCGTGGCCAATTACGATTATATACTTGGTTTGAATAATGTATTCTTTTTTTTTTTTCGAATAATGTATTCTTCATTATCAAACAAGGAATTATCTAGTATTTTCTAAAACATTGTTGAATATGTGTGAATTTCTTATGACGCATCGTGAATGTTTGCCATATTTTTGTCAAGTAAATTTGTATTTGTAGCCCTAACCCAAAAGATTATGATAAATTAATAAAATCAGGTTTTATAAAGAGGTCCAGACCCATGCAGAAGTGTAGGATTTTCTCATAAGCCATACAAAAAATAAATCTCTAGAAGCGAAATAATCTTTTTCTAAAAATATTATCGTCTCTCTTCTCTCTTCCCTAGGGTTTTTCCACTGAAGTATCTCTACTCCGGCACCGTCTCGTTTTTATGGTGGTCCTTGGAACTCCTCTGTGTGCTTCTCTTCTTTCGTTCTCCTCCTCTGTTTGTCTCTGTGGTCTTCCTCTACCTGTCTGCGATGAAGGGTTGAGCACATTCGAGATCTCCTCCGGTAGCTTGCGGAAACTTATGTACCGTTTTTCTCTTGCCTCGTCTAAGGACCTTCACTTCTCTGTTGGCTTCTGGTATGCTTTTAGGATCGCATCTCCTCTCATTTCAGTTATTTCTGTTGTTTAGATGCTGTGTTTAGATTTAAATTTCTGCATTCTTCCTCTTGTTTCTAGGTTGTTCTATAAAAAATCTGAAAATCTTGATATAATAATTCAGTAGTTTATCCAAAAAAAAAAAAAAAAGTCTAAAGAAGAAAAACCCTACAAAAGTGAGAAATTTTGAGGAGGGAGTTTTTCAAAATTAACTCAAGATTTCAAGCTAAACATATAAGAGCATCAACATCAATGAACCCATTCAAATTTTTAATTTTTTTATTATTAATTTTTTTTTCTTTTTGATTTTTTTATTTAAGAAAAAAAAGCAGACCAATCGCAGACCGCCACTTGTCGTAGGGTCCGTGCTACATTGATGAACCGGGTTCACTGCAGAGAACCTGCAAGAGGCAGGTTCATCACTATTCCTTATTTTAATATTTTTTTTTTGAAAAACGTGTGAATCCCCATCTGAACCTTTGATGAGGGTGCTCTAACTAACCCCATTTTTTATCAACATTATTTATCCATGATACTCCCTCCTTAGGCTTTTAAAATATTTATAAAATTAATTGTCTTTATAGTTTAATTTTCTTATATTTCAAAAATGACAACAAACCAAAATTATCCTAAACATTTTTCCTTATTTACAGCAATACAACTATGATCAATTTTTCCAACCACCATGAGCAACTATTTTTGAGCTCTTAAGCTCAAAAATTGAATTTCTATCTATTTTTCTCATTCTACACCAAAAAATCTTCATTTTTCTCTCATTTCCTCTCTATTTTCATCTAAAAAACTTTTATCTTCAAAAATACAAGTTTCATATTTTTGTGATTCTTTAGTAAAGAATCTTCAAAGATGCTTCTTTTCGCTCATATTTGGAGTTTGGATGATGGAAAAGTTTGGAAATGAGCTCTACACTAGAAATTGTAAATATTTACATGGATTTCGTCACTTTTTAGATCTGTGTAGACTTATGATGCGGTCTAGTTGTCAACGCATATGTTAGTTTTGCAATTGACCAAACTTATATTTTTTTGTAACACTGAATTCCCTAGAGGTCTACGTATTTACCTTTGAAAACAAAACAAAAATAATTTGGTAGATTTATGGAGAAGTCTACGTAAAAGAGGTTAGTTTTACATTTAACCGAACTTTTGCCTTCTTGTTATTGTGAGTGAGTGATACACTATGTTTTTTTAAAAAGTTTAAAGGTATATGAGATGAAATATAATCAGAAAATAAAGAGGCAAAAAGAATAAAAATCATTACTGACTAGAAATTCATGGGAGTTTTCTAAAAGAACAATTCTTTCAAATAGACATTTTAAGTTTTTATAACAAAAATAGATCTCAAAAACTAAAATGACCAAAATAGTATTTTTTGTTTCAATTTTTTAACATTTTTTTTAAATTTGAAATCCTATCCCCAATACCCTACTCCTCAACTCCAAACAGAAAAATTTAAGATTAGTTAACCAAACGAGTAGAAGTGTATATTTACTTATTTTTTTATAAAACATTTAAGTCTATTTTGGTCATTTTTATTTTAAGGTCTATATTTGTGAAAAAAATATTTAGGTCTTTTGACCAAAAAAAAAACATTTTAGGTCTATCTTAGGGAATTTTTACTTTAAAAACCAACTCAAAATTTCAAATCAAACCTAAAACCAACTTTTTATCATTACTATTCACCCATGAATTTCCTATACTCTCCTTAAGTTTTTGAAATGTTTACAAAACTGCCATTATTATTTCTTTTTTTATTAATTTGAAAAATATCAAAAAAACAAGTTCACCCAAAATATTTCTCTTTATTTACAATTGGGCCATTATCATCAATTTTTCCAACAATCATGAACTACCATTTTTGAGCTCTTAAAGCTTAAGAATTCAGTTCCTATCCACTTTTTCTCCATTCTTAACCAACAAATCTTCACTTCCTCTCATTTTCTCTCAATTTTCATATAAAAAACTCTCATAACTTTCACTTTTATAACCACCAAACTTAATATTTTCGAGTTTCTTCAGTAGTGAATCGTCAAAGGTGCTTCTTTTGGCTCATATTTGGAGTTTGGACGGTGAAAAAGGGTGGAAATAAGCTTTACACCGGAAAATTTAATATTAAAAGAATAGTTTCATCTTAAAACGAACCGTTTTGCTAAGCTAAAGGCAACAAAAAGGCAATTTTCGGATCCCAATCTCAACTGTCATCTCTGTGGGAACCGAAATACGCACTGTCGATTTCCGTAAAATAAGAAAAGTTAGGAAAACCCTAATTTTTTAGAGGACCCAGATCTCTGTGAGAGCCAACGAAAAGTAACCAAATAAATGCGGAAAATATGAAAAACATGATGAAATGAATTTATGAAGAAAGTTGATCTTCTTTCGAATTCGAGTAAGAGCGTTGCGATCTTTACAGGAGATTACAAAGGCTTTGACCACATGGGCCGTCAGCGGGTTTCCTAGTTCTAGCAACATAAAGCTCTAAACCTAGTTGGTCGCTGCTCGATAACAAAAGACGAAAAAGATAAGAAAAATGGGTTTTGATTGATTTCGGACTGAACCTTATGAAAGGCTGCTTACGTACCCCTTTCGAGGATCAAGTCGAACGTAGTTCAATTGATAGGCTGCCGACATACCCCTTATGAAAGGCTGCCTATGTACCCCTTATAACTGCTAAGTTTTCTGTGTGAAGAGAGCTCTTAAAATCGTCCCCTTGCTTCTGTCCTCGACCTTCTGCTTATATACTCCTTCTTTAGGCAGTTTAGTCTTTCGTTTTTCCGCCCTGATTCGTGCTTATCAGAAATCTTCCTTTTATCTCGATCTTTCCATTTTTCTGCGGAAAACTTCTATTTATCTTCAATCTTGACATTCCTGCGGATAACAGACAGACAGTCATTGTATCTTTGGGCTGGACCTTTTCCAAAATCACGAGTGGGATTTTATCGCGTTTTATGACCTTTCGAGCCGCTTTGCGACTCAAACAAGATTGTTTCCTGATAAGACGATGTTTTTAAGTAAACATCTCGAGTTAATCGTAAAGTTTGGCAATGTTCGGTGTTTCGTTTAACCGTTGCAATTTTATATGATTTACTCGAGGTTTTACTAAAAACGCGTGTTTTACGATTTTTTTTATAAAAGATCTCGAGTTAATCGTATAGTTTGGAAATGTTCGGTGTTTCGTTTAACCGTTGCCGCTTTATACGACTTACTCGAGGTTTTCCTAAAAAACACGTCTTTTATAAAAGATCTCGAGTTAATCGTATAGTTTGGAAATGTTCGGTGTTTCGTTTAACCGTTGTCATTTTATACGATTTACTCGAGGTTTTACTAAAAAACACGTCTTTTACGGATTTTATCGTAAAACTGAAGCGGTAAGGCGGATTGAGACGAAACGAATGACGTTCCGATCACGGTTCAGAGTACGATTGAATCGAGGGACACATATGGTTGAATTCAGCTCGCCCATTGGCGAGCTGGACAGATGTGCTCAGCTCGCCAATGGGCGAGCTGGACAGGTGCGTGCAGCTTGCCAATGGGTGAGCTGGACTGTTGCGTGCAGCTTGCCCATGGGCGAGCTTGACTGTTGCGTTCAGCTCACCCATGGGAGAGCTGGACTGTTGCGTGCAGCTCACCCATGGGCGAGCTGGTCACATGTGTGGCCTAGCTTGCCTGTTGGCGAGTTGAAGGGTTGCTCGGTTTGGGTCTTTTCTTGTTTTCTCGACCCGAGACCTTTGCGGAGGATGTAAGGAGAAGTAATCGTAGACGTTGATTCTGATCAATAGTTTTGATATTTCGGGGAGTTTGGACGTCACAGCCGTTTTTTGTATAATTTGGCCAATAAAACAACTGCGGATTGTTTTATTCAATTTCCCGATGATTTCCAAGATGGCGATTGTCAGGTATAAGGAATCGCATTGTTCGGAGAATCCTTAGATTTATTCTCGACGCTTCTCCGCATTTTTAAAACATATTCTTAACTTTGTGGAAAGCTTTGGGTGTTGATTCCGTCGTAACCGATTTTAACCCCAACAAACGAGGAGGTCTTTTTGATTATTTCATACTTTGATATGAGTTTTTCGTAACTTCGTATCTCCGTAGAAAGTCTATAGTTTCTTGTACGTTTTTCTGGGACTTTTAGCCATTGATTCCGTCGTTACCGATTTTGACCCCAACAGTTATCCCCCCAGCTCGTTAGAACCTTGAGCTTCTAGCGTGAGGTTCTAGCGAGTGATTGGATAATTGTAGGCAAGTTAGGCAAGTTAGGCGGAATTTATGGTTGAAAATTCCGTTGAAAGTGGTCTTCCCACTCTACTTGGAATGGAAAGCAGTAGGATTGGGGCTGCGCCTAGTGAAGGCTGCCTACGTACCTTCTCGAAGGGATCAAGCCTTTCGTAGTTCGTTTTAGAGTTAAGGTTCGTATGACCTGTTTTCGATTGAGACCGTTACACTCTAGTTATGCGCAGAAATTATCGAACATGGCGATATCGATGATGTTTTGTATCAGCCTCGAGACTTGCCTCATAGGCTGTTTGCTTCGGCCAAGTGCGGCCATTATATTTTTAGACTGGCCGTATGCAGCTTCGAATCCATGCCGCTTTGCAGCCGTATTTTTAAATTGTCTTTTACGTTTTAAGAGCAAGTTTGTATTCGTATGAATGTGGAGGGAAGAATATAGTTGTCATCTCATATTTTAACTCTGTTTTTGTAGATCGCCATATTCGTTTGCTTGTTTTAGGATGTTTAGAATCTTGGTGAGCGTTTAGATATGGACAAAGATACATGCCTTTAGGATCTCATTTCATGCCTTGAGACGTTAGAGACCAGTGTGATGGGTTTAGGACAAGACCTAGGTTTACTTTTGGTTTTAAGGCTTTGCGATGACTAATCGGTGTTCATTTTGCCTATTGCAATTTTAACCTGATTCCGTACCGATTTAAAGTCCGCGATGGGTTCTCGGCTTATACGACTTGTCTGGTCGGAATCGAGCATTGCCGAAGGTGCTGACCAAAATTTGGATTTCTTTGTAGCGCTATTACCCTTGTGTCGGGTGTATGAGAGTCATCTCTGCGAGATAACTTAAGTTTGTTTAGGACTGTTGCGAGTTTGTTGTGATCAGCAACAAACTTTGGTGGTAGACGTTACCGTTTCTTGGACCTTCGTGAAGGATATGTATCATATGAAGTTTTGTATGTTTTTTAGTCGCGGATGGACTGTTGGGTCTTCCAAGAAAATGATTTTATCGAGGAAGATGGTTTTTGTCGAAGAACTGTTCTTCAGGAATTTGCGACGTCTCGCAATGCTGAAGATTGGTTTTTATTTCATATGTCGTGTTCCGTGTTCGAAACGTTTTGCGGGATCGAAGATGTTTCGCGGTGTTGCAAGGGTTTTGTCTTAACTCTGCTTTGCAGGAACACTTTGATTTGCTTGTGGACATTCGCAGCCAAAACTTATGTTCCCGTTTGGATGTTAAGTAGTTTGACTCATGCTAGAGCAATTAGGACCGAGGGGTCGCGTAAATTGTTTCCCCGAAACGAAGCATCTTTAATCACGGTGCTTTGTGAAGTGTTGACCTTCCCAGATCTTTTTCATATATTTTAAGGATAACTCGTACGGATTTATGAGCTTTGTTACGAGTGTTTTCTTACACGTCGGATTTTGTAGGCAACTCGCTTCAGAAATAGAGTGAATTGTGAGAATGTAAAACTTAGTCGATTTTTGACAAGTTTACATTGTCTGTTGAATGTTTTGGCTTGGCGTGAAAGTTGTATTTGGCAGCATAGCCAAGGATGTAGTTGGTATAGGATTAGACCACGACACTTTCGTGCTATCAATAAGGTCGAGTTGGTTTGTAAACTTAGACTCAGTATTGAAGTGAAGCGTGATCAGACAAAGGCCAAGTAGTGTTTGTCGAGATTGATATGCCAATTATGCTCGTGGTTGTAGAAAACGTTTTTCTAATTTAGGTTTGATTTATACGATAAGAATTTCCGTATAATCTTTCCTTTATTCGGATGGAAGTTGTTTCTTTTTTACCCGAGGGAGACATAGCCTAAGAAGCTCGATGTAGAGCCCCTGCGGAGTTGTTTGCGGGGTAGTTTCATTCTCGGATGTAATCAAGAGGAATGAGAAAAGATGCTCGTGAACCGAAGAGCTAAAGAATGAGATCTTTCAGATCGTGGTGCGAGGAAACAAAGTTTAGATTGGTCATCCAGCGTCGGATCGTATGGCTTTGCTATATGGAAAGTAATTTTCGCAAAACGAGTTACGTTTACTTTCGAAAGTTACTTCGTATGTCAAAGTCTTCGACTATACGAAGGATTTCTTGCATAAGTAACGGGCGACGAATTTGACGCAACGTATGGAGATGTCAAAATAATGACGCTTCCGCAAATTTTTGTGAAACCTTTCCGCTTTGTTTCTGATTCTTCGATGATAGTTTCTTGGAGTCACTCACGGAGTTTTACCAAAGGTTATTTCACCGAGATCTAGTCGCGAAACGTTTTAGCGGGTTTCTTGACCAGCAATAGGATCAGTCGGCGAGCAGCAAAAAGTGTTCCCTACTGCTGCTTCTTGTGTTCTTGATTTTTATTTTGCCGCAAATGTTCTGGATATTATTCCGTGACTCACTTGATTCGACGGAAAATGAGAGCAATGCTTTGATGCCTAAATATTTCTTGTATATTTTTTTGATTCTTATACGAAACTTGTTTTATCAAGTTGGAAAAGATCTTTATGACTTTGGCAAATGATCGAGTTTGACTCTGAGTGTGGCACATGTTTTCTAAACGCATGATTGCGACGAGAGATGCTGTATAGTCCTTGAGATTAGTTCCCAGACGATTTGGATCAGTCTTTAGCGTTTAGACGAATCTTAGATTGTCGTTTGGTTTTGGGATGATTTTGACGAGGCATCGCATTGTCTGAATATTTCCGATGGGTCGATTAAAGACCATGGTGGATTGATGATGATTTGGAGTATGTCTGTTTTACGAAAATTTATAGGAACGAGTCGGTTTTAAGACGACGTCAGTGTCTCTTGTTCCTTCTTTCTTTAGGAAATGAGATGAGTATGCTTGAATGCGTGGCGATCATTTCTTGGTTGTATGAGAGATTGGATCGGTTTGCGAGTTATGCCTAAACAGTTAGAGAACAATAGATCAAGATAGAAAAAAATTTCCTACGGCTTAGCATGCTATACTATCCCCCTAAATTCTAAGTTCCCTAGGTTTTACGGCAGTTTACAAGACGTTTTCATTCCCTGCGTACGAGAAATTAGAAGTCTAATAAAATTTTTGAATCAGACATACCTTAGTTTCATCGATGATTTGGGACTGCCTCTTCTTCGTTCTTCGTCTTTTGAATTATTTTCGTATGAATCGGTCTTTGGAGAAACACCAACATGAATATCAGAGTGAGGAAGGGACTTCAACATCGAAGTTTATGTTCTTGTTTCTTCGTACTGCTTGTTTTACTTAAATGACTAGGTGTGCTTTGTATATTGTTGAAAAATCCATCACACATTTATGATTAGATGTTTTTGACTTAACGTGGCAGAATTTCATAAAACCGGATTGCGTTTAGAGAGTTCAAATCTCTCGTATAGTTTAGGCAACTTTGGTGTTAATTAGAACGTTGCCGTTTTAAACGATTGATTCAAACTTACACGAAAAACAAGTCCTTGCGATTTTTATCGTAAAATTTCAATGAAAACTCAGATTGAGACGAAACAAAAATCAGCGCGATCGAGACTCGAGAGAGAAACTTGAGGAGTGGTCTAGCTCGCCATTGGGCGACCTGGGTGAGCCCTTTCAGATCACCAACTGGCGAGCTGGTGAGGAGAGTTTCGATTCGTCAAGCTGACGTGTTTCCGTCGTAAAATCTCAACGAAAAGTATGATTGAGACAAAACAAAAAGCGGTATGATCGAGACTCAAGAGAGGAGCTAGAGGAGTGGTCCAGCTCTCCATTGGGCGAGCTGGGTGAGCCCTTTCAGCTTGCCAACTGGCGAGCTGGTTTGGACAGTCTCGATTCGTCAAGCTAACTTGTTTCCGTCGTAAAATCTCAAAGGAAAGTCCGATTGAGACGAAACAAAAAGCTGTACGATCGAGAATCGAGAGAGAAGATTGAGACTCGAGAGAGAAGCTCGAGGAGTGGTCCAGCTCGCCGGGTGGCGAGCTGGATGGTAAGGACCCTCGGGGCAAAGTCAGTGCCTCGAGGGTGAGGTGAAAGGCGGATCAGCTCGCCGAGGTGGAAAGCTTGGTTGCGTGGCCAACTCACCGTCTTTACGAGCCGGATAGTATCGTCCAATTCTGCGAATAGCCTAGGATTTTTCCCGTGAGTAACCTAGGGTTTTTCCGCGAGTAACCTAGGGCTTATTCCGCGAGTACCCTAGGTTTTTTCCGCGAGTAACCTAGGGTTTATTTTGCGAGTAACCTAGGTTTTATTTCACGAATAACATAGGGTTTATTCCACGGTTTCTAGGAGAGCAAGTTTTATTTTTCCGAAAAGTTCTCGGAAAACGTCTTTTGGTCAACCCATACGTAAAGAGATTTATCCAACTCGGAAATAAGAGAAACATTACGGGGTTTGATATATTTTATCGTTTCCCTTAGTGATCAGAAAGATAAAACGGGAGCTTGTTGTGCTGCTCCTCCCGTGGCGAAAAGTCGGGAATAGATTTTCGACTTGTTAAGTACTACAAGCGTTTACGTGAGTATTGGCTATAGGAGTAGTCGCTGCTGGAGTTGTTTTACCAGAGTTTTTGCGAGTTGTGACTTTGTCTTTCATATATCTAGACATCATATCGATTAAGAGTTTTGTGGCTATGAGTTAGAGTAATCCGACCCCCCTCCTTCTAGCGCCAAACTTTGGGAACCGAAATTCGCATTGTCGATTTCCGTAAAATAAGGAAACTTAGGAAAACCCTAATTTTTCAGAGGACCCGGATATCTGTGAGAGCCAAAGACAAGTAACCAAATAAATGCGGAGAATATGAAAAACATGATGAAACGAATTTATGAACAAAGTTGACTTTATTTTGAATTCGAGTAAGAGCGTTGCGATCTTTACAAGAGATTACAAAGGCTTTGGCCGCAGGGGCCGTAAGCAAGTTTCCTAGTTCTAGCAACATAAAACCCTAAACCTAGTTGAGTCGCAGATCGATAACAAAAGACGAAAAAAATTTGATAGGGTAAAATGGGTTTTTATTCAGGCTTTGTTTCATAAAATGAGCTTTGCTTCTCGCTGGGTTTGTCTGATGATGGAATGGATTTCCTCGGTACAATACAAATTTTTTTAAATGAACATCCATATGGGAGAAATATTCCACAGCGAGGTTTATGAGAAGGGGATCCCATTTCTCCGTATTTATTTATTTTGCACACAGAGACGCTAACTGAAAATATAAAAAAGGCAGAAGGTGAGAAACAACTGACTGGAATGAAGGTTGCACTAGCTTGCCCATCGATATCACATTTACTTTTTACAGATGATAGTCTATTTTTTTATAAGGCATATAAGAAGGAATGTTACACTTTTCTAAGGATTCTGTAAGGATATGAGAAAGTGCCTGGTCAACTAATAAATTTACAGAAATTCTCAATTAAGTTTGGTTTCAAGATTAAGGAATCTATTAGGCACGATCTTCGGGACATATTAGGTATCCAGAATATTGGTGGAATGGGTTCTTATTTAGGTTTACCTGAAAGTTTGGGGGAATCTAAGATCCAAGTCTTTGGCTTTGTTTAGAAGCGTCTAAATAACAGAGTTAATGGCTACTGCCTTACTGAATCATGTCATGTCCTGCTATCGAATTACCAAGGCGATTACTTCTAAACTGACGAGTGTAGTGGCACAGTTTTGGTGGAGTTCAGGCGGAAATGCGAGAGGGATCACTGGAAATCATGGGACAAACTCTGCATAAGCAAGGATGAAGGAGGTTTGGGGTTCAATATATATTGGATTTCAACACGGCTATGTTAGGGAAACAATTTCGGCATTTGGTCGAGAAGCATAGCACTCTTTGTTCTCGAGTTTACAAAGGACGATACGGCATGAATGCTTCACCCCTGGAACCAGTTCGATCATATTCTCTGTCCTATCGATGGCATAGTATTATCTCTGCTAGATTTCTGGTTAGCAAAGGACTAATCAAAAGGGTGGGATCAAGATCTTCTATCTCAGTATGGAATGATCCTTGACTCCCATCCACTCGCCCGAGACTAGCAAATAGTACCCAACATAATCTCTACCCAAATCTCACTGTGGACACTCTCATCAATTCATCATCACTCACATGGAACTCTCGGGTAATTTGGTCTTTGATGGATCCGGAGGATGCAAAAATCATTGAAAGTATACCATTGACTAAGCACCAAATGGCAGATCAGGATGGATGGCATTATACCAATAATGAGAAGTTCACACGTGCTCAAATTATCCTAGAGCTACTGATTACTCTATCAAATAAGAGGTTCAGTTGTAGTACTCAAGGGCACACAATATACTTGTTATTCAGCTTAGTTATCCTAGGTGTTTTATATAAATATTAAAGACAAGTAAATTGGTTGGTTGAAAAAATAAGGAAAATAGCTAGATCCAACGTTTAACACTACGGGGTTTTCAATCTTAGAATACAAATTCAGTTGGTAAAGATATCTAATTTTATATCTATCTAAGAATAATCTCCAAGTATACAAATTTTCTATGTTTATTCGGATTGACCGTCCATTGATGGTACGTATGTGACATCGATCGATGGATTTCTTAATCGAGCATTAATTCAACCAGATTGATTTATCACCTAGAACCACTAAACCAACTATCGTATGTATCTAGTATTCTAGGCTCACAATAGAGTATTCAGGTATTGATCAAGAAATCACACTATTCTCAATATCATAATTCATAGTTCTGTGTAGCTAATCAAGAACACAAGCATTAAGCAATCTACTACGATAGATCTAATAATCACCTTAGCAATTCTATTGTTTGGCTAATCCATTAATAAATCCTAAATCTAACAAGGTAACTACTCAGACATATTAAAGCAATACACACACATGATAATGAAATACTGCATAATATGAAATAAAGATAGAAAAATTGGGGTTCCAATAGAAAGCTCTGAAGAAGTCTTGATCTTCTCCCCAAAATCTTAAGCTACTAAATTTGTCTGAGAACATTTAAGAATGTAAAAAGCCGTCATTAGAAAATGACATATAAACTAGGTAAAACTAGTCTAAGGGTAATCTTGTAATTTTTTTCTGATTTAGGCTCCAAGTCGGCTACTACGCGGATTGGGTTTTCGCGCCTCGACCGTCGATCGTTGGCAAGAATGTGTCATCAATCGACGCCCATGATCTGCCTCAACTCGTACTTTTGTGAATATGACCAGCTACATGATTCTTCTCTCTTTAAGCTCTGGAAAGCCTAATAATCTCCATAATTCTCCAAAACACATCCGAACCTGTAGAAACTCTAAACACACATAACAGACTCCAAATAAGGCCTATAACATGGTCTAAAAATGATAAATAAGGACCTTTCAACTCCCCAAACTTACTCTTTTGTTTGTCCTCAAGCAAAGAATATCACTATCTGAAAGAATGTTTGAAATTCCAAGGATTCACAAAATATTTAACTTACTACTATCACCCCTACTATGTTGGTGCCACATAAAATAAATGCTAATCTCAGAGGCAGTTTATATACCATATCCTAGTCTAGCAAACAAATCCAATATATCAGCAATTTAGCAATATTAGATTGACTCACTCTTTTACTAACCTCATTTTTTGCATAAAATAAAAGTGTAAACTTTACCTTTGAAGTATCGATCAAGAGATATTTGAACTCTTACCCCAACAAGTTTCTGAACACACATGCAGTCTTCTCTGATCCTTTTTTTGCTCTTTTTCCCTCTTCTTTGAATCTCATTTATTATATTTTTTTAGAAAGTCCAATGACTCAATTCTGCTGCTACAGTCCACCCTGTTCATCTTCTTTTTCTTTCTTTTGACAAAGTGTAGGCGAAGAGTGGGGTCATCAGTAATGTACTAATCCCTCGCTTCCACAATGTGTGATTATTCCTTTGAATTAAAATTGTGGGTTAACGTAGTTGCCCCTCTACATCTCAGGAAATCATCGTAATCTTTTATTTGTAGATGCCAAAGAGAAAGAGAGAAGGGAATCAGAAGCACATAGAATTTTACCTTCCATATTTGCAGGAGGTATCCAATCCAATGTATACCAAGCCCCAAAGCAAGCAAATAATTCAGGTTAGGGTTAGAGGTTAGCTTTAGTTCCTTCAAACGTTCTAAGCAAGTCTGATTTAATGGCAAGATGATCCACTTTAGTATCTCTAGTTCACTCTGCTATCAACAAGTCTAAGAATTATGCTATAGAATGGTTAGATTATAAGCAAAAATTTAAACACGATCATAATCCCCTTCTTCACTCTATAAATTTTTTCACAAAAAAGCATAAGCATAAGACTCAAACTAGAACACAATATCAATAAACCTCCCCTCCCCCAAACTTAAACAACATTGTCCCTGGTGTTATCATGTCTTGGTTAGGTGAGAAAAATAAAATCATAAGTAAAAAAATGAAGAGAAGTCAAAAATACCAGACATTGTTATGAGTGCTGATCGGCAGTGAGCTGATGGCGTCATCCAATGGTAGTCGGAATTGACTGATGGTAGTGCTCCAGCGTCGACCGATTGTCGTTTTCGAGCTTTTTTAACTGCAATAAATAAAAACATGAAAATTAGTAAAATCTTGTAAATAAAATGAATTTAAAACATACCTAATATTGGGTTGCCTCCCACTCAACGTTTGGTTATAGTCATTAGCTTGACGTTGAGACTTTTGCACTAAAATGGGGGTAGAGCACCACTTGTTGGAAAACAAGTGTCCACATCTTCCTTGCTCATATGTAACCATGTACTAACAAAGCTTCTTATTGATTCTTCACCTTTGGTTCTCCTTCTCTTTTTGATGCACTCCTCTGCTTGACTTACCTTTTCGTCGATACAATCAACATCTTTTTGTAACCACATGATCCCTAAGCCGGATAAATGTGCTTCTTCCAATCTCTTGTTGATGTCCATCATCATTGTGTCTAGCTGCACAGTGGTTACCAGTTGATTTCCGGATGATCTCTGGTCGGTATCAATCGATGGTTATTGGTCATCTTTCGTTATCTCGAGAAGACTGATCCTCTCCACAAGGTTCTCAATGAGTTTGTGTATCCAGCTAATCCTGATGTTTGTGGGTAGAGAAATGTCCTCCAATCTCCTAGAGATGTCTTCCATCATCATATTTTTAGATGTGTAGACTTGAACCAGTCTATCTTCCAACATTACCTTGGTGACCAGTTGTTTCCTGAATGGTACGTGGTTGGCGTTGATCGATGGTCAATAGTGTTCGTCGATTGGTGTTTCTCTGTCAGCATCTTTTTTTGTTATTTCTGAACCATCTGAAGGGTTGAATCCATCTTCTCCTGCATCTCCTCCATTCATGAGGCTAATCTTCTGATGAAGTTTTCGAAGGGATAGTGACATCATCAATCCTCTTGTGATAGTCATCTTGCATAAACTCTAGAGCTCTGTAGATGATGGTGACATATCATCTACCTATTCTCTGCTGTAACAGTCAACTGATGGCCTGACATACCAATTCTATCATGGTAAGTGCAGATGGCTACGACCAATCACTACAGCTCTCTGGAGAATCTTTCTTATGTCTTCTTTTGATACATTGATGAATCCACTGTCGATATCTCGTGCATTTTCATGCTCATATCTGAAGACTCCATATTCATTTCTGGACATCCAACAAAGTTTATTCATAATCTGCTAAGCCATGTTAGCATCGATCAATGGTCTAGTATGGTTGTCGATCAATGTCGCATTCCATTTTTTTGTCGGATCCTCAAAAAATTTCAGCTTTCTTTCACGGTACTCGATTACTTGTTCTTCCAGATAAGACTTGTCGTACTAAGAATTGTCCGCATCATACCCTAGATCGGGACTGGTGTACTGAACTTCAATCGATGCTGAAGGGTGGGTATCGATCGTATTCATGGTGTCATCGTCGATCAATGGTTTGGGCTTGCTATCGATCGATGCTTATCTTCAGGGTCGTTCTCTTCCTAGAAATTGTAGAAACATGTAGCCACAAGTCTTGGTTCATGAATCGAATCAATTAAAGCATTCTTGTTTCTAATGTTAACAGGTTCATAATAGTTAGTATGATCAATAAGAGATAGATATAACATGTTTATCTGCATGTTGCATACTGCTCCTATAGTGGCCATGAAAGCTCTTCCAAGCTAGTAGAATTTAACTTTTCTCCACTTTAACGTCCAAAAAATGAAAGTCTATAGGGATTAGAGCATTGTCTATTTGCACTTCGAGATTTTTTACTATACCTCTTGAGCTTACGATATAGCAATCTATAAAAGTAAATGAATCACTAGAAGGCTCCACCCCTATGCTAAGCATCTCTGTCATGGTTCTTGGCATAATGCTTACCAAAGAACCGGTATCACAGAGTACATGTGGGTAATCGTGTCCCTTGGTACTGCATGGAACCACAAACTTCCTAAGGTCACTGTTTTTCTTCAAGTGGACCGTCTTTTTCTTATTCTCCCTCAGAAGATTGAACATATCCTCAGTGTCCTTATCAGTGTCATTGGTTTCTCTGAAGAACATTCATCATTTATGGGTGTAGCAAGCTTCCTCAAATGGTGTTTCTAAAGGAATCCTAAGGACTCTCTTACTAAAGCTATCCATAAGCATGGACTTTATTGAGGGTCTCCCTCTTTCTAGTGGTAAGCACTGCATCATGGTTGTTGTTGACAGGCTCAGTAAAAACGCTCACTTCATCGCCTTGTCACATCCCTACACGGCCATGGAGGTCGCTCAGGTATACCTTGATAACATCTTTAAACTCCATGGTATTCCTAAGGATATTGTTAGTGACCGCAATCCCACATTCCTAAGCGACGTATGAAAAGAGTTGTTTCGAGTGGAGGGAGTTGATCTGAAACACTCCACCGCTTACCATCCACAAACGGACGGTTAGACTAAAACCACAAACAAGACGCTTGAGAATTACTTGCGTTTTATGACGGCTGAGACTCCACAGTCGTGGAGCAAATGGTTGCCTCAAGCCGAGTGGTGGTACAACACAACCTACCACTCCTCTATCAAAAGTACCCTTTACGAGATAATCTATGGTCAGCCCCCACCAACCCATCTCCCTTACCTTCCCGGTGAAAGCTCCTCGACAATAGTGGAATGAAATATTCAGAAACAAGAGGAAATTAACAACATGCTGAAGTTACACCTCCTACGAGCTCAGAACCGTATGAAACAATCAGCTGACTCTCATCGCTCTCACATGGAGTTTAAAGTCGGCGATCATGTATTCTTGAAGCTGCAGCCGTATAAGAAACACTCCCTTAAGATCAGAACGTTCCACATAAGCTCTCACCATGCTTTTATGGTCCGTTTCGTGTTCTGGAAAAGGTTGGATCAGTAGCGTACAAACTTGATATTCCTGCTGCAGCTGCAATTCACCACACCTTCCATGCCAGCCAGCTGAAATAATGTCCTAACCCTCCTTCTGAAGCCCCATCGTTACCTCAGTACTATCAAGATTTGGGTACAGCTAAGGAACCTGATTGTATCTTGGCAAAGAAGATGGTCAAACACCGCAACACAGCCCTAACCAAGGTACTAGTGCAGTGGAAGGGTTACAGTCCCGAACATGCTACGTGGGAAATCTATCAAGATTTCATCACCAAGTTTCCAAACTTTATCCTTGAGGACAAGGATGTTCTGGAAAGGGGAGTAGTGTGGCAGGTTCACAAGCTATCATCACCAAACTGGTTCAGTTTGTTTACATTTCAGTACTTTGAATTTTTGTTTAATAATATTTGGGGTTTTGTCCCACGCTACTTTGTCTTTTGTGGAGTCAGCTAATGATGACTCATTATGACCGTTAGAGATTTTCCTTTATGTATTGGATGACTGCTTTGTTAGAAAAGTAATCAAAAATTTTTTTTATCTTATCCTCATTTTTGTCTCTTCCGCTTAAGCTTATCAAAGCTAGCAACTTTAGTCCAGAAATCTTGTTCCTTCGAAGTGATTATTCATCTAGGTCACTTTCTAGGTTTGATTTCCCCTTTCTTAAGTTCTTGGTGAGCTCTAGATTGGTTTGATTACTTTGTTCTATTTCTGTTACATGACCTTCCATCCTAAACCTGGAGAATCGAGCACTTGAGGAAGTCCGACTGCTCGATCAAGAACTCATCCCGCAGAAGATGAAGCGCTTGACGTATGAAGACCGAATCTCTCGATCCCACAATCTCGGTCCAACGGCGCTGCTTTCACAGAGAAGACGACCATTACCAGAGCTCTGACCAACGAGAAGAGGCGCAGTCACAGCCTATGAGTCCAACTCGAGTTGCAGAAGCGAAAAACATGAAGTCCAATCACAATTTCCAAACGCAGTCGCAACTTCCGGCCACAGAAAATAGCGTTTGACGTTTAGTTTTTGGTGTTTAACCTAATTTTGAAGAGGATATATATGTGTTGTTGAGGCCAAAAACCTAATCTTAAACCTTATGCGTTTCTTTTAGTTTTGTAGCAAGCCTTAGAGAGAGTTTTTCTTTGAAAAATTCTCTTAAAATTTTTGTTATCTTATCTTACAGGGAAAATTCCTTAAAAATACACGAACTAATTTTCATTTGCTAATAAAATACACAAACTATTTTGGTTTCCCCATACATGAACTAATTTTTGTTATCTATTAAATACACGAACTTTGTAAATTCATAGGATTTGCGCATCACTTTAGACGGCGTTAATGTCGTCTAAATCGATATGTAAAATATGAAAATTTCAAAAGTTTGTGTATTTATTGTGAAACAAAAATTAGTTCGTGTATTAAATGGGAATCCAAAATAGTTCGTGTATTTTATTAGCAAATAAAATTTAGTTAGTGTATTTTTAAGAAATTTCCTTTCACATTTTACCACGTGCGTAATTAAACATTAAAAGTGTTGCCAACTTCCGTTAAACATAGTTAATGTCATCTAAAGTGATGCGTAAATTCTACGAATTTAAAATTTTTGTGTATTTAACAGATAACGAAAATTAGTTCATGTATTAAACGAGATCCAAAATAGTTCATCTATTTTATTAGCAAATGAAAATTAGTTATGTATTTTTAAGGAATTTTCCTTATCTTATATAATAAAGTAGAGTTTTTTTCTATTTTTGGAATAAAAATGACACTTGTCATGCTCTAATTTGTTGAATGATACTTTTGATTGGGCTTGATTTTCCGTTTAGGCTTGAATTTTTTTTTATTGAATTATTTTAATCTTTAACAATTTAGGTTCATGAGAATAAGTTTAACGTCTTCTTACGTTAGAGTTTGTCTCTCCGCCAACCAAAGTTGCAAAGATCAAAGAGAACAATCGCCTCTTTATAACATTTCACATTTGCATTTGCTCTCAGCTTCTACATAATTAACATATTCTTTCCATTCTTTTCACTTTACAGCATTCAGTTGACCTCATTACAACCTCAAAATAACCGAGAAAAATTCGACTATAAATATCCCAACTTCCATCGATGGATAGAACAACTTCGACGAGATCAGGAAAAATAGTCTTTTTACTTACGGATTACTGCAATGACAAATTCTTTGGTATTTACTGTATTTATCTAATCATTATAATAGCAATTGTTGAACAGTTTATATGATTACGTATATATGAATACGTGAAACAGTGATGGGACTCTTAATATCTGAATGTCTTCTCTTCTTTTATTCAGAGAGGCTCTTGGAGATTATGGATTATAAAAAGAACTATGTTTACATATCACTTGAAGATGAATTTAGTTGCGAGATCTAAAAGCCATATACATTACTTATATGCAACAAATCTGTTTTTTTCAATAAAAACAAATCATAGGTAACTTTTTCATTTTTTTTTCTTGTGCATATTTAAGCTGTTCAAAATATATTGTAATGTCAGTGTAGTTGCATCCAGTTTTCTCACAAATTCTATGGTCAAAATTCGCTATCCGCATCCAATCTCAATGCTAACAACAACCCCTTTGGTTTATGTTTGTGTCAAATTAAACTGAAAAATCCTATAATATTAAAATTATTATCTCAAAGTACATACTATTTTTTTTTTATATAGATTGGCTCTGGTGTGTTTTAGGCGTTAACTGGATTTTGGTTTGGAAATATAAATTAAAAATATTATAAAAAATATTTAGTAAAATGTGCTTATTGTTTTTGATGTTAAAATGAAAAAAAAAAATTTACAAAATTAAAACATGATAGATTAGCCAAAAGACAATGTGATTGTCCATATTTGATAACGTGATTTGAATAAAAACACTGAAAGAGATTATACTCATAATCATGAATAAAATACATACACATATACTACTAGCAAACATACAACTAGATAAAATGTATAAAAATAACACATAATTTTACGAAAATATGTAAACTGAGAATGTAATTTCCTTAGAAAATACAATCGAAATAGATGGTAAACAATACAATAGTAGAATTTCATAAATGTATTTAACAGCAAACAAAATCTCAAATACTTTAAGAAAACAAATATCAAATGTTAAACAAAGCAAATATAAGTCTTCTTCACTTGTCCCCATCAAACTTATAACTTTTACATACAGTTAACTATATTTATATAATAATACAAAGATAATCTCATGCAATATAAAATGAAAATGTATGCACTACAAAAAATACAATAGAACAGATAAAAATTAATAACGTTGGGACTAAAATTTTATTAATTTAGAAAATATTAATTTTCTTATAGAAATTTCTTATTTTAAGATATATTGATTCTAAGATAAGAAAAATACTTGATTTTAGTATAAACATAAATTATTATTTTTAATTTTTATATTTCTATTAATTTCTATTATATTATTTTGTGTAGATAATATATATTGTATAGAATTTAAATGTGGTTTTAGATATAGTGTCAGTGAATTTCATCAAAAATATATTACGTGTTAAGGAAATATAAAATAATTCCCTTGTGAATATAAAACAAACAATATAATGATATGTTTTTATTTATATAAAATATGAATCAATATAAATTGATAATTTATAATTTTAATAAAACTGTATATTTACATAGAAATTTCTAAAAAATACTTTCTATTTATTTTATCGATTTACGTCAAATTTTGAATTAACCCAATTTGAGACAAATGCAGTTTATTAATTTATAGATATTATTAGTTTATCGAGTATTAATTTATAGATATTTCATTGTACATTGGAGAGGATGTTGAGAATTTAAATAGTAATTTCATAATAAATATTTGGTCGCAAATAAAAACTCAAATACATAGAATATTTTTAATTAGAAAATGTTGCATAAAACAAATATAATATTTCCGCATGAAGCGCAGACTGCTCACTAGTTTTTTATATAATCATGTTTTCCTTATCTTCATATTCTTTATTGTCTGAGTAGTTGCCAATCAGGTATTAGGGTTTCAAAGGGGTCTCATGGTTTGTTGGCTTAGGATTGTTAGATCTAGGTATTTATCTTATGGTTCTTCATTTATTGGTATTTTTAATGCTGAAATTTGACTAGCAACCTAGTTTCTGAGTTTAGGCTGTTTAGCGTACCGAAAGTGTTTTTTTTAAATACCCGAAAGAACTTTAGATGAACAAAGTATAATTAATCAACGGAAGCTGATGTTATTGCGCTTTGTGAACATATCAAACTTGTTATTACTATTTGTTTAAAACCTGAAACTCAACGGAAGTTAGTGTGGAAGCTTCTATAACATAGAGGGTTTAGTGGTTAATTCTATTGTCATGTTTGAGTTCAAGACGTTTCTTAATACTTTCTCTGACTAGCATAAAGAATTAGCACTACGGAAAGATGTTGATTATATTTATGTGTACTTTCTTGAATCCGTGCGATTTCCCTCATGCCCAATGCTTCTCTTACATTGTCATTTTCTGCATATATACATTTCTGCATCATTTCAATTATGCTTAAATTTAGTAACCAACGCCTTTCCCTTTTAGACTTAGCCATACTCTTGTCTCGCATACTCGCTATGTAACCACTGGTCTCTGTGGATTCGATCCTGAAGTGCTTCATTGATATGCCATTTGATTGTGGTAGTGTGCACATCATGTTAATTGGTGTGCGGTAAAACGCGAAATATCACGGGTTGTGTTCAGTTGGTGAAGATGGCAGAGGAATGGCCAGCCTTTGTGAATTATTTAGACGACATCAAGATCCTTAAAGAAAGTTTTACTCACTCACTGATCATTCATATACCACGAATGATGAATACAAGGACAGACAGTCTTGCGCAACGTGCCATTAAGTAAACATCTTTCGTTGTTCATATGAATGCAGAGTTACTTGTTTGGTTTGCAGAGTTTAGCTAGAGTCGATTTGAGTTGATGACAAACAAAAAGAAAGAAAGAAAGAAAAAAAGAACTAAGAGAGTTTTAGAGAGAAGGGAGAGAGTTTTAGAGAGAAATGAAAGAGTTTTAAAGAGAAATGAGAGAGTTTTAGAAACTTGTGCAGCCATTTTAGAGAGATATTTATGTAAATTTCATTTATATAACAAGAAAAAGTTGGTAACTAGGTTAAAATTTAGGGAAAATTGCCAAAAAGGGATGAAATAGGTATACTATTGTCCCCTTAGAACAAAATTTTTGATCTTTGTCCCTATAGTAGAAACAATAATGAATACCCCCTTTTGTCCTTATTCTATTGAAATTTTCCTAATTAAAATGTTCCCTAATTATTTTGTAAATGTTTTGTAAATGGTTTTGTCGTAACAAAACCAAAAAGAAACCCTCAGCTGCTTTAATAAAAAACAGAAATCAAAGCCTTTGCTCCCGACGGAGAAGAAGGAGGCGATATCACCGGCTCACGGTCGTTTCCGTTTTGCCGGAGAGTTCGAAGCAGGCATCACATCTCCTCCTCGTCGTCCTTTCCTCTTTACTTTCCTCTTCACTTCCGGTTTGAAGCAGTCATCACATCTCCCCGTCATCGTTGTCGGAGTTCTCTAACCTCCGATATAGCTGTTTATCGTTCAAGAAGGGACGATTACCGACGCAATCTTCTTTGTTTCCTCTTCTTTCATCTCGATTCCCAAAACTCGAAGGTTAGGGTTTCGAAATCCCCTTTACAATTTTTCAATTGTTTTCGTTTTTGTTTATGTGCATGTAGTAGAAATAGTTTGAATTGTTTATAACACAAATCGATTCACGTTTTTGGTTTTGATTTT
>CAKOAT010249265.1:0-33434 GCA_932364175.1 Eruca vesicaria subsp. sativa | reverse complement strand
GCCTTTAGGATCTCGATTCATGCCTTGAGACGTTAGCGACCAGTGTGCTGGGTTTAGGGCAAGACCTAGGTTTACTTTCGGATTGGGGCTGTGCGATGACTAATCGGCTTTCGTTTTGCCCGTTGCAATTTTAACCTGATTCCATACCGATTTAGAATCCGCGATAGGTTCTCGGCTTATACGATTCGTCTGGTTGGAACCGAGCATCTCACCGGGAACAGTTTCTAAGTTGCCCGGAAGTGCTGACCAAAAATTTGGATTTTTTTATTGCGCGCTATTTTATCCTCGTCGGATGTATGCGGACCGATAGGTCGGTGCGTTTGTTTAGGACGGCTAGCGTGCTCGACGAGGCCAATCGCCGAGCGTTCATGTTTTTATAGTCGCGGACGGACTTTGGAAAAATATTTTTCTTTGAGAGTTTAGGCGACGTCTCGCCAATTCTTTCCGAAAATATTTTGATATGCGAGTTTTTATAAAAACGATTAAGTAGTTGTTACTGCGGAAGCGATTTTCCAGATTTGCGTTTTTCGATGGTAGCAGAGATATTTTAACTTTGTCTTTATTAAAAATTTCGAAAATTTTTCGATTACAAAGCTAAAAGAAATTTTGTAAAAAATTTTGGGAGTATACGAATACTCGTATACTCGCCCACTTCCCCCCCCCCCCCCCCCCCCCGCTTTGGAAGGGGGGATAGCTGAACTCGTCTTTAGGCGAGCTGCCTACGTATTCCTTTCGGAAATCAAGCCATCTCGTAGTTCTGATTGTTTGCGCGAGTGTGCTTACTCGGCTGTCGTAGACTTCTCGATCGCTTCAGTCGCGGGATCAATGTCTTTTTCCGGGATTGTCTCCTCCGGTTGGGTGGAAGCGATGGGTGCGGAAACTTCTGGTTTCTCGGCCGTTGCTTGCTTCGGGTCGTCGTCTGCGGGCGGTGGTGTGACCTTTGCCCGTTTTGGTTTCACGATCGCGACCGCTAATTGCCTCAGCTTATGTTCGGCTAGGAAGCAAGATCGGGATTATCTTTGGCATCCCCAAATTACTGCGACTCCCGTAGGCGTCGGGAATTTGATGCCTAAGTGATACGTGGACAGAACCGCCTTCATGGAATTTATCCAAGGCGTGCCCATAATCACGTTGTAGATAGCCCGACTACCGCGAAGTTAACGATTTTCGTCACTTCTTTCGCGACGACCGGTAGTCGGATTGATCCCAGGGTCATTGACGTTTCACCGGAGAAACTAGTCAGCGGTTTTGGAATTGGCTCGACTTGCTAGCGTGTTGCGGAAGATGATGTTGACCGTGCTTCCGGTATCAACCAGGATTCGAGCAACCTCTGGATCTCTTATCACCAAATCGATGACAAGGGGATCGGCATGGGGTTGGTCGATTCCACCGGTTTCAGCATCGTTGAAAGAGATTACTCCTGTCGGAGACTCGTCCATCGGCACCTTCCAACTCGAGCCGGTTTCGGCTTTACGTTGGTAGGATTTTATTGACGAGACGGTGTGGTTAAAGTATGGCGATTCGCCGATGATCATGTTGATTTTTCGGCGGTTAGCATCGTTACCCTTCTCGTCTACTTTTCGTTCGCGTTTTTCGCCTGACTGATTTTTCTAAGGCGGGGTTTGCGTGTTTTTGTCATTCTTCGGGACGCGGTCCGAATCGCGGATAAGATCCTTGACACTAGATATCTCGGAAAGTTCTCCTGCGACTAACTTTGCGGCCAGTCTGGCGCCGGGAACTTTGCAATTCACGGTGGAATGACCATGGGTTTGGTGGAGGTCGCAAAAAGAATTCTCATCATAATTCGAATTTCTCGTCCACGTGTTACCCGTGGTTCGCCCTTGCTCTGAACCGGAGTTGATGGCGTAGTTATGCGCCCCTCGGAGATCCTGTCCTTCGTGATGGACGAATTTGTCGTTACGAGAGCTTTTCTTTTTCTGCTTCTGCTCGGACGCGTTATCCTTCGCGGATGTTTTCGTCGGCTTATGCTTCTCGGACAGGATTTTAGTTTCCTCTTCGATGGTTATGAAGTCGGTAGCCTTATGGAGCGCGTCCTGGATCGTTCGCGGTTTCTCGAGAGTTATCCACTTGCGGAACTTCGATTTATACCAGAGCGATTTCCTTAACGCGTCGATGGCGGCTTTGTCGCTAATCCCGCTAACCCTAGCCATGACGAGTTTGAATCTACTCATAAAATCGCGGAGAGATTCGTCCTCCTCGTGCACCAAGCTCCAGAGATCGGCGTCGGAGGTTTCCGGGTTAATGAACATCGAGTACTGTTTCAGGAACTCCGAAGCCAGTCGACGGAAACTTCCGATCAAGTTTCGCCTAAGTTTGGCGAACCATTCGAGCGCAGCTCCTTCTAGGTTTTCGACGAAGAGGCGGCAGTAGCCTGCATCTTTTTCGTGGTCCTTGAGCTTGGCTCGTCCCATGGTGATCTGGAACGCTTCCAGGTGCGCTTTGGGATCGGACGTCCCGTCGTAAGTTGGCACCTTAAGCTTTCCGGGATCGGGCAGTTTGATCTCGGTGATACAGGCCGTGAAAGGCGTTTTCTGAGACTCGTACAGTAGCCGATCGATCTCGGGTGCGGAACTGGTAGCGTGGTGAATCTGAGATTTCACCGCTTTTACCGCTGCGGCCGTTTTGGTGATGTATTCGCGGAGATCGCGAATCTCGGTCTGATCGCCAGCAGTTTTCCGACCTTGTCGGCGTTTGCTGCGAGTGACCGGAGATCGCTCCTCGGCGGTTTTTGCATATCGCGCGAAGTCGAGTTCCCCTTCGTCAGTAAAGGAACGTTCGGGAGAAGACTCCGGTTGAGGACTGCGAGTTTTTCTTCTCCTAGGATGGACGTCGGCGTCTTCGTCTGTCGAGTCGGCCTGGTCGCTCGTTTCCAGGTTGACCCTTTCGATGCGGTCGCCTTCGGTCTCCTGTTCGCGAATAGGAGATTTTTCCGATTCGTTCCGTGTCGTGTCAGGGTTTTCTTTTCCGGAATCTTTTTCCGGTACGTTTCCCTGATCGATTTTGGGACGATCTGTAGGAGCGCCGAAATCGAGTCTCCTCCCGCGGATTTTGGTAGTTCCGCGGGGGCGAATTGCTCTGGTTCTCGCAGTTAGGGTTTCGAGCCGTTTTGCGAGCGAACGAATGAGCTTTTCCTGCTCTTCTGATTTTTTGTTAAACTCGGATAGCATCTTTTCGACGGTCTCAGCGTAAGCGTTCGTAGCGTTGGCTGCAGACGCGTCTTTTGGTAGTGGTGTTTCAACGTTGTCGCGTTCGTTGCGAGTTTGGTTGTCACCAGTCATCGTTTCTTCGTTGGACATGTTGCGGCTACGGTGTAAGATAGATCCGACCCCCCCCCCTCCTTCTAGCGCCAAACTGTGGGTGTCGAAATCCACTCACTGTCAAATAAATCGTAAAAGAGGAAACTTCGGGAAAACCCTAAGTTTCCAGAGGAACCGGCTATCTGCAGAGCCGCACAACGAAAAATAAGAAAACGATAACTTAGAATTTGAATGAAAATAAAGGAAATAGAGAGCAAAGAGGTTCTTATTCCGAATATGCGTAGAACTGGTACAAAAGAGTAGCCGAAAAGCTTAAGAACGAAAACCTTAATTGAGACGCAGCTCGCTAACAAAAAAACGGAAATATTCCTAAATTCTAGTTTTGGTGGTGAGAGCTCTGAATTTCGTGTCTCTTGCTTCTGCCCTAGACCTCCTATTTATATACTCCTCGCCTTGGCTATCCGATCTTTCCATTTCGCCCAGATTTAACTAAATCGGGAATTTTCCATTCTTCTCGATCCTTCCTTTTCTTCCGCGGAAATCTTCTATTTCTCTTCAAACCTTCCTTTTATCTTTAAACTTGACTTTTATTTTCCTTCTGCGGGTTAGATTCCGTTGAAATCGCGAGATGGGTTTTTATCGCGTTTTAGGTCCTTCCGGGCCGTTTTGCGATAAAAACCGTTTTCCGACTTTTTACGGGATCGTTTCCTGATCTGACGTCAATTTTAATAATTTTCTCGAGTTAATCGCAAGGTTTTACGATTTACTCGACTTTTTATTAAAAACACGTTTTTTACGACTTACTCGGCGTTTTTTATTAAAAGCGCGTTTTTATGATTTCAACGAGAAATCTCGAATAAATCTTATAGTTTAGGCAATGTTCGGTGTTTCGTTTAACCGTTGCCGTTTTATACAATTTCCTCGAGTTATTTCCGAGAAAACGAAGTTTTACGGTTTTTATCCTAAAACTAGAACGGTAAGTCGGATCGAGATGGAACGGGAGATATTTCGGCCGTGGTTTAGAACGCGACCTTGTCGAAAGACGTAAGTTTCGAATCGGGAATGCGGGAAATCGAGATGCGGAGTGTCCGGGAAGTCTCTAGTTCGCCCATCGGCGAACTAGTCGAGCATGTCCTAGTTCGCCCATCGGCGAACTAAGCCGGGCCGACTTAGTTCGGCGATGGGAGAACTAGTTGATCACTTCCTAGTTCGCCCATCGGCGAACTAAGCCAGGCCGGCTTAGTTCGCCGATGGGCGAACTAGTTGCGACTAGTTCGCGTTTTACGGCTATTTCGGTTTTTTGCGGTTCGTAAAACGATTCTCGAGTTTTATAAAACGATCTTCGGATTTCATAAAACGACCTTCGAGTTTTATAAAACGATCTTCGAGTTTTATAAAACGATCTTCGAGTTTTATAAAACGATTCTCGAGTTTTATAAAACGATTTCTCGAGTTTTATAAAACGAACTTCGAGTTTTATAAAACGATCTTCGAGTTTTATAAAACGATTCTCGAGTTTTATAAAACGATTTCTCGAGTTTTATAAAACGATTTTCTCGAGTTTTATAAAACGATCTTCGAGTTTTATAAAACGATCTTCGAGTTTTATAAAACGATTCTCGAGTTTTATAAAACGATTTCTCGAGTTTTATAAAACGATCTTCGAGTTTTGTAAAATGATTCTCAAGTTTTATAAAACGATTCTCGAGTTTTATAAAACGATTTCTCGAGTTTTATAAAACGACCTTTGAGTTTTATAAAACGATTCTCGAGTTTTATAAAACGATCTTTAAGTTTTATAAAACGACATCTCGAGTTTTATAAAACAATCTTCGAGTTTTATAAAACGATCTTCGAGTTTTATAAAACGATCTTCGAGTTTTATAAAACGATCTTCGAGTTTTATAAAACGATCTTCGAGTTTTATAAAACGATTCTCGAGTTTTATAAAACGATTCTCGAGTTTTATAAAACGATTCTCGAGTTTTATAAAACGGTCTGCGAGTTTTATAAATGACGAGTTTTATAAAACTATTCCTCGGGTTTTATAAAACGACCTTCGAGTTTTATAAAACGATCTTCGAGTTTTATAAAATGGTCTGCGAGTTTTATAAATGACTTTGAGTTTTATAAAACTATTCCTCGGGTTTTATAAAACTGTTCTTTTTGTATTTTCACGGGGAGTTTTGGCTATTAATTCCGTCGTACCGATTTTGACCCCAACAGCGCACCTACAAGCGTTCCAGATCACCATGGGACGAGCCAAACTCAAGGACCACGAAAAAGACGCAGGCTACTGCCGCCTCTTCGTCGAAAACCTAGAAGGAGCCGCGCTCGAGTGGTTCGCCAAACTTAGGCGAAATTCGATCGAAAGTTTCCGTCGACTGGCTTCGGAATTCCTGAAGCAGTACTCGATGTTCATTAATCTGGAAACCTCCGACGCCGACCTCTGGAGTTTGGTGCAGATGGAAGACGAATCTCTCCGCGATTTTATGAGCAGATTCAAACTCGTCATGGCTAGGGTCAGCGGAATCAGCGACAAAGCCGCCATCGACGCGTTAAGGAAATCGCTCTGGTATAAATCGAAGTTCCGCAAATGGATAACTCTCGAGAAACCGCGGACGATTCAGGATGCGCTCCATAAGGCCACTGACTTCATAACCATCGAAGAGGAGATCAAAATCCTGACCGAGAAGCATAAGCCGACGAAAACATCCACAAAGGATAACGCGTCCGAGCAGAAGCAGAAAAAGAGGAACTCTTGTAACGACAAATTTGTCCATCACGAGGGACAGGATCTCCAAGGGGCGCATAACTACGCCATCAACTCCGGTTCGGAGCAAGGGTGAACTACGGGAAACACGTGGACGAGAAATTCAAATTACGATGAGAATTATTTCTGCGACCTCCACCAAACCCGCGGGCATTCCACCGTGAACTGCAAAGTTCTCGGCGCCAGACTTGCCGCAAAGTTGGTCGCGGGAGAACTTTCCGAGATATCTAGCGTAAAAGATCTCATCCGCGATTCGGATCGCCTTCCGAAGAATGACAAGAACGCGCGAGCGGAAACTCCGCCTCAAGGAAACCAGTCAGGCGAAAAGCGCGGACGAAGATAAGACGAGAAGGGTAACGACGCTAACCACTGAAAAATCAACATGATTATCGGCGAATCGCAATACTACAACGACACCGTCTCGTCTATAAAATCCTACCAACGCAAAGCCGAAACCGGCTCGAGTTGGAAGGAGCCGACGGATGACCCTCCGAAAGGAGTGATTTCATTCAGCGACGCTGAAACCAGCGGAATCGATCAACCTCACGCCGATCCTCTTGTCATTGGCCCAGTAATCGCGATTTAGAAGTCGCTCGGGTCTTGGTCGATACCGGGAGTACTGTCAACGTGATCTTCCGCAATACGCTAACACGCATGGGGATTGATCTCTCGGAAGTCGAGCCGATTCCAAAACCGTTGACTAGTTTCTCCGGCGAAACGTCAATGACCCTGGGATCAATCCGACTACCGGTCGCCGCGAAAGAAGTGACGAAAACCGTTAATTTCACGGTAGTCGATTTCCCGGCTACCTTCAACGTGATTATGGGCACGCCTTGGATAAATTCCATGAAGGCGGTTCTGTCCACGTATCACTTAGGCATCAAATTCCCGACGCCTACGGGAGTCGCAGTAATTTGGGGATGCGACTCCCCAAATCGCGATCTTGTTTCCTGGCCAAAAATAAGCTGAGGCAATTGGCGGTCGCGATCGTGAAACCAAAATGGGCAAAGGTCACGCCACCGCCCGCAGAAGACGACCCAAAGCAAGCAACGGCCAAAAACCAGAAGTTTCCGCACCCATCGCTTCCATCCGACCGGAGGAGACAATTCCGGACAAAGACATCGATCCCGCGACTGAAGCGATCGAGAAGTCTGCGACAGCCGAGTAAGCACACTCGTGCAAACAATCAGAACTACGAGATGGCTTGATTTCCGAAAGGAATATGTAGGCAGCTCGCCTAAAGACGAGTTCAGCTATCCCCCCTTCCAAAACGGGGGGGGAGTGGGTGAGTATACGAGTATTCGTATACTCCCAAAATTTTTTACAAAATTTTTTTTAGCTTTGTGAAATTTTAGAAAAACTTTTAATAAGGACAAAGTTAGAATATCTCCGCTACTATCGAAAAACGCAAATCCGGAAAATCGCTTCCGCCGTAACAACTACTTAATCGTTTTTACAAAAATTCGCATATCAAAATATTTTCGGAAAGAACTGGCGAGACGTCGCCTAAACTCTCAAAGAAAAATAGTTATCCAACGTCCGTCCGCGACTACAAAAACACGAACGCTCTGCGATTGGCCCCGTCGAACATGCTAGCCGTCCTAAACAAACGCACCGACCTATCGGTCTGCATACATCCGACGAGGATAAAATAGCGCGCTATAAAAGAAATCCAAATTTTTGGTCAGCACTTCCGGGCAACTTATAAATTGTTCCCGGTGAGATGCTCGGTTCCAACCAGACGAATCGTATAAGCCAAGAACCTATCGCGGATTCTAAATTGGTATGGAATCAGGTTAAAATCGCAACGGGCAAAACCAAAGCCGACTAGTCATCGCACAGCCCCAATCCGAAAGTAAACCTAGGTCTTGCCCTAAACCCAGCACACTGGTCGCTAACGTCTCAAGGCATGAATCGAGATCCTAAAGGCATGTCTCTTCGCCCACATCGAAACACTCGCGAAAATCGAAATCTCCCGAGTTAACGAATCGGACGATTTACACCAAAGAGTTAGATACGAGATGACAACTCGTATTCTTCCCTATACATCTAACACGAAACACGAATTTCATACTTAGAAAATATTTTTAATAAGAAAGTTGTCGAATACGCACCGCCCAGCGGTAGGGATTCAAAGCCACCAACGGCCAGTCTCGGAAAAACAACGACAGAATCGAAAACTAATAACATCACACAATGAAGTCATCAAACGCAGGCTGATCGACTTCACCATCCACTTCCGAAATCCCAGGACCGACTTCAACCGAATCCGGCGACACCACGATGGGATTCCATTGATCCCACATGCGCGCCTTAAGGTCGAAAAATTCAGACTGCATATCTCTTTCCGGATTCAGGTTTTTCCGCTGCACGGAAAATTCCTTAGTGAACGAATACCCTTCATTCTGAGTTAGGGATAACCCATGAACGATCCCGCGACATTCGCGATAATCACCATGCGCTCGTTGAACAACTTTCGCATCCGAACAACCGGTTGCAAATTGCTCGCGACGAGCCTTCATCTCCTCAGCAACCTCTCGTTTGCCCGCACGACGAGCACGACGAATCCTTTGGTCGGAAAGCTCCTTTGCACAACGAGACCTAGCCGCACACTCATCCCTCACACGAGCAACCTCCCTCGCAACCACTTCTTCGGCTTGGTTAGCCTCGACCTCTGCCCGAAGACGAGCAACTTCTTTTTCGGCCATGTTCTCCCGAAACTCAGAAAGGCGAGCTTCAGCGGTACGGCTGTCTAGGGCTCGGCTCATGATAAGGAAACCCTACCAAAAAGAAAAGGATTAAGCGATATCATAAAAACTGCTCGAAAAAGAAAACAATAAACACACGTACCTCCTTAGCTTTCTCAGACCCCCTAATAAACTCCGGGACTTGATCATGGTCGGTGTCCGGAAAATGGGAGATCGATGATCCGCCCGCCTTCGTCCAGACGCCTTCTTCCGTCTGACTATCAAGAAAATCCTTCAGGATAATTTCAGGAGAAGTCGCGCGTTCAGAATCATCATCTTCGACAACCGGATTTTTATCCCTTCGGAAGCTTGATCTTCCGCTCCTCGTCGAGGAAACATACGGAATAAACTCTCCAATAACCGGATCCTCTTCATAAGCCGGAGAATTTGCAAAGAGCCGAGATCGGAAGAGGGCAACCACTTGGCGGACGCGTTGCGGAGAAAAACTGCACCAACCAACTTCACCACGTTTGAGAGAAGTGGTGATGCTCTGGAGATCCGCGGGATACGGAGGCAAAGGGTTGGTCACTGCGGAAAAACAAAAACGAATAAAAATAATAATAATAAGAAGAAGAGGATTTGTATAAACTCGATTCACATACCTCTCCGACCCCACACGGTCGTAAAAAACGGAATGCTACCCTCCTCGACCGACGCACTGTCGATACGAACGTAAAAGAAATTTTTCTTCCAAGAAGTAGAAAGCGCTGGGCAGCCCGTAACAATTTCGTCACGAGGGCATAGAGTGATCCTCCGCGATGCGCCCGTGGGCTTTAACAGACCCTCGAGATGATCGACGTTACGGGTGATTCCCTGCTCATAACTTAGCGTCAAAAGACCAACGAGTTGCTTTAAACTAGGGGGAGTCAACTGACTGATCGATAGTCCCAGCCTGTGAAGGTAATGCACAATGATTTCCGGAATCGGAAACCATAAGTGGCATTGTTGCAAGAAAATGTTGTAACATGTGAAAAAACCGTCGGGCGCATCCCTGTCGCTCTCCCCGGCAAGTGGGGAACGAAACTCAACGGCCTCTGGAACTCGGAAAAATTCGCGCATGTAATCGATACTGTTGAAGAGTGTCGAGCTCGGATTTCCGGAAACTTGATCAACGTCCGATAAGGCTGGAACCCAAATCCCAGGCCTAGCGGACCCCGACTCGTCTCCCAACGCCCAAAAAGCCTTGAGGTCCGTTCGATCGATTAACGGGGACGAATACTCTTCTTTCGGAACCGAAGCTGGAGGCTGCGAACTCGTTCCCTCAGAATTGTGGAAATTAAAACTAGTTGAGGACCGAGTCTTTCTTCCTGAAAACATGTTTGAAGATCTTCAAAGAAAGTGGAGAGAAAAATTTCTTGAATAAGTTGTAGAAGGTGGAGTAAAGAATTCAAAATTTTACTCCATATACTTATAGGAAAGGATTTTACTATTCACCTTTGGACTTTTGGCCATTAAAGTTCCGCCTAATTCTACCAAACTCGCCAAACGAGCTCAATCCACTCGCAAGAACCTTACGATTCTTACGAGCTGGGGGGCTAACTATTGGGGTCAAAATCGGTACGACGGAATTAATAGCCAAAACTCCCCGCAAAAATATGAAAGGAATAGTTTTATAAAACCCGAGGAGTCGTTTTATAAAACTCAAAGTCATTTGTAGAACTCGCAGACCGTTTTATAAAACTCGAGAATCCATTTTATAAAACCCGAAGATCGTTTTATAAAACTCGAGAAATCGTTTTATAAAACTCGAGAAATCGTTTTATAAAACTCGAGGATCGTTTTATAAAACTCGAAAAATCATTTTATAAAACTCGAGAATCTTTTTATAAAACTCGAGAATCGTTTTATAAACTCGAGAAGCCATTTTATAAAACCCAAAGATCGCTTTATAAAACTCGAGAAATCGTTTTATAAATTCCGAGAAATCGTTTTATAAAACTCGAGGATCGTTTTATAAAACTTGAGAAATTGTTTTATAAAACTCGAGAATCGTTTTATAAAACTCGAGAATCGTTTTATAAAACTCGAGAAGCAGTTTTATAAAACCCGAAGACCGTTTTATAAAACTTGGGAAACGTGTTATAAAACTCGAGAATCGTTTTATAAAACTCGAGAAGTCATTTTATAAAACTCGAAAAGCCGTTTATAAAACTCGAAGATCGTTTTATGAAACTCAAAGATCGTTTTAAAAACTCGAAGATCGTTTTATAAAACTCGAGAATCGTTTTACGAAACCGCGAAAAACCAGAACAGCCGTAAAACGCGAACTAGTCACGACTAGTTCGCCCGCGGGCGAACTAAGCCGAGCCGGCTTAGTTCGCCAATGGGAAAACTAGGAGACATTCGACTAGTTTGCCCATTGGCGAACTAGGAGACATTCGACTAGTTCGCCCATTGGCGAACTAGGAGACATTCGACTTGTTCGCCCATTGGCGAACTAGGAGACATTCGACTAGTTCGCCCATTGGCGAACTAGGAGACATTCGTCTAGTTCGCCCATAGGCGCACTAAGCCGGCCCGGCTTAGTTCGCCGATGGGCGAACTAGAAACTTCCTGGACGTCCCAACCCTCGTTCTCCCGCATTCCCGATTCGAAACTTACGTCTTTCGACACGGTCGCATTCTGAACCACGGCCGAAACATCTCCCGTTCCATCTCGATCCGATCTATCGTTCGAGTTTTACGATAAAAACCATAAAACTTTGCTTTCTCGATAAAGAACTTGAAGAAATCGTATAAAACGGCGACTGTTAACGACACACCGAACATTGCCTAAAACATACGATTTATTCAAAATTTCTCGTCGAAATCACAAAAAACGCGTTTTTAATAAAAACGTCGAGTAAATCGTAAAAAACGCATTTTTAATTAAAAAGTCGAGTAAATCGTAAAACCTTACGCTTAGCTCGAGGAATTTATTAAAAACGACGTCAGATCAGGAAACGATCCTGTAAAGAGTCGGAAAACGGATTTATCGCAAAACGGCTCGGAAGGGCCTAAAACGCGATAAAAACCCATCTCGCGATTTTAGTGGAATCTAACCCGCAGATTCGATAACGTTTTGACGGTTTACTCGCAGAAGGAAAATAAAAGTCATGTTTGAAGAAAAATAGAAGATTTCCGCGGAAGATTAGGACAACTTATTTTCTAATCTTAATTTGAGAGAGCTTTCTATATTTTGGTGGATTTCCAGAACTTCCTGTCAAATTCTTGGCTTGAGAATTTGATTCCGTTTCAAGGTTTAGTGTTTGCTAACCTTTTAGATTTTCCGACTGCGTCATGATGTCTGGTCTTGTTCCCCAGTTAGCTCAGTTGATCAGTTCAAATATTTCCTTGTCTTTGTAGACCATTTCATCAGATATACATGGCTTTATCCCCCGAAACAGAAATCACAAGTTCAAGACGTTTTCACTTGCTTCACACCGCTAGTTTAGAATCGCTTTGGAACAAAGATACAAAACTTGTACTCAGATAATGGCGGGGAGTTCATTGCCTTGAGAAATTTTCTGTCAACACACAGCATCAGTCGCTTGACGTCTCCACCGCATACACCAGAACACAACGGCGTAGCCGAGTGTAAGCATACACATATCGTTGAAACCGGCCTTGTTCGACTTCACCAAGTGTCAATGCCTACATCGTATTGGGCGTATGCGTTTGCCACTGCTGTCTACTTGATCCATCGCCTCCCCTCTCCTGTCATTGGGAATGTCTCTCCTTATCTCAAGTTGTTCAAGACGCCTCCTAACTATAACAAGTTGTGAGTCTTTGGATCGCTATGCTACCCATGGCTGAGACCTTATACAAAACATAAGCTTGAAAGCCGATCTGCCCCATGCGCTCTTCTTGGTTATTCACTGACGCAAAGTGTTTATATATGCTTACATGCTCCCACGGGTCGTATATACATGTCAAGGCATGTTCAGTTCGTTGAATCACAATTCTCGTTTGCCACCTTAGCGTCTCAACACCGTGAGCCAGAGGAAGCAACGTCAGCACTCTTCACCCCTCCTACTCATGTACCTTTCTGAAAGACACCACTCGTACAGTCTTCATCTTCTTCACCCCTAGGCTAGGATCCTCTTCACCAGGAGAAAAACACACCAGTGTAGTCTCCGTCGCCAGCTGATGCTATAGCAGGAACTAACTTGATAGACAATGATTTTGACCTGTTTTTAGTCATGGTATACTAGTGTTTTTACTACTATTTGCTATACTGTAGAAGCTTGTAAGCATATTTATGATTTCAGGAGTATTTTGGAAGAAAGTGATGTTTTTGTAGCATTTTGGAAGATTTTGAAGAAGCGCTCGATTCAGACTCGATCACGAGGTCGACATAGAGAGACCAGGATCGATCGACATGCATGCTGCATAATCGATCGATTATGAAGACCCAGAAGCTAATTTAAGAGCCAAGTTGACTTGAAGCCCAATCATCACCAAATGGCGATTTTACCCCTGATCAGTTTTAACCTAAGTTTATATACTCTGCCAAAGTGTTAGAGGCAAGAGAGAGAGAGTTTTATTGTATTCTTTTCACAGCAAAGTTTTAGAGTTTTTAGTTTGGAGAGAAGATCTTCAGAGAGATTTGAGATTGGAACTCCATAGTTTTCTACCTATCTATTTATTTATAATATGCATTTTTATTTATCTACTTGTGCTATGAATTGCGTAGCTATGTCTGAGTAGTTTACTTGTTAGATTTAGGGTTTAAATAGCTTAGAGGGATTAGCCCCAACTATGGGATTGCTAGTTGTGATACTCATTAATAGGATGTTTTAATTGCTCATGGTTCTAGAGTAGTTAACTAGAAACATTAAATCCTTGATTATTTAGGTTGGATTAGAGACATTTAAGTGATTCTAAATATCTTGAACACATCCCTATTAAGCTAAGATTTACTAGAAATATAATTGACAAAATTCGATTTAGAATCTTTAGTGAGTTTAGGTTAACTCGTGTGCATTGCTTGACCGGAGTCATTGGTCGATCTTCCTAACAGAAATCGCTCGATGATGAGTTTAGTGTATCGGTTGATTTTCTTATCGAATAATCTATCGACACTGTCAAGTGAGACCATCCGGTCATTAGAATTATTTATTTGAACATTAGTTTAGATATTTTTTTAAACAAAATAGTTAATCCTCTATAGTATCTCGCAAGCAACTAGATAGCATCCTATAGAATTATAATCTTAAGAACCTGAATAAAAACCCTAAGTCTAGCATCTTTTCCATTTTAGTTTTAAAATTTTTAATTTCCATTTACGATTAAGTAATTTTCGTGCTTAATTGGAATATTTCCTTTTTCCTCATTTATTGGTTTTACTATTTATTCATTCGCCTAGAGTTATATTTGACTAGATCTATTAGGTTCCTTAGCTCTTTGTGGATTCGATCCATAAATACTACAGCTGAACCTCTTATTTGAGAGAGTAATTCACTCCTTAGAGTAATTTGAGTGATATCAAATTTGGCGCCATTGCCGGGGAGCTTTGATAGTCTTTAGATTTAGTTTTTCAATTCTAGGTTTTTCTTTTGTTTTTTTTTTCTTTATCATCTTCTGAAAAAAAAATTTCTTGATTTCTTTTCAAGTGCATGCATAGCATAACAAAAAGCAACAAGAAAAAAAGCTCTTATTCTCAAAAGATCCTGCAAGTTTGGAACGCTCGATCCGCAAAGACCAACGTTCCGCATCGATCGATGCTACCTTACCTTCGTCGACTGATTCTCGTCAAACCTCAACCGACCTCGCTTCATCATCGATCGACACAGAACTTTCTTCGTCGACCGATTCTGATCACTTGACATCTATTGACACTGATCAACGTAAATCGATCGATTCTCAGCCGCGAGATATGGTTGCGCCTTTGATTCTAACCACACACGCGAATGGAAACCTATATGACCAGGAAGGTCATCTGCGTAATGCAACATGTCAGAAACTGGATACTCAGGGTATTGTTATCCCTGAACCTGATACTGAGGAAGACACTCGACCTAAGACCTTGGCAGATTACAACCATCCAGATCAGTACTACGCCAGTAGGTCCGCTATTCGTCTCCCAGACGTCCAGAGGGAGAATTTCGAGTTGAAACCCCAGTACTACACGCTTGTGGCACAGATACCCTACTATGGGTTGCCACATGAGCATCCTATGGACCATCTTGAGAGGTTCGAGGATCTCATTGCTGCTATCAGAGTTAAAGGAGTCCAAGAGGACTACTTATTTTGTAAGCTCTTCAAGTTCTCACTTTCTGGAGGTGATGCACGTTGGCTCAAGCAGTTACCACCAGGATCTCTTACATCCTTGGCTGACATCAAGAATGTGTTCCTGCACAATTTCTTTGATGAGGGACGAGCAGAAGAACTAAGGAGCAGAATTGCTACTTTCACACAGAAGCCTTGAGAGTCTTTTAAGGATTCTTGGCAGAGATTTATGTTCTTCCAGCGCGATTGTCCACGCCATGGGTTTAATAAAGTACAGTTGATTTGTACTTTCTTTACAGGAACAGCTTTGAAGTATCAGAGTGCTTTGGATACAACCAGAAATGGAAGCTTCAACACTAGGAATCTGGAGGAAGCTGTGAGGCTTATTGAGAACCTAGCAAACAGCAGCAGTATCAAGAACATTGATTCTGAAAGGAGAAATATGTAGCCTTCCTTGGGAAAGAACAGCTAGATGAATTAAAATCTCAGCTGGAGAATGTCAATCAGCTACTCATGAGGCAGGTTTTCTCAGCAGAAGGTGTAGATGATGAGGATTCAGATTTAGCAGATGTGAACTACATTGGAGGAACATGTGAACTACATTGGAGGAACTGGATTTCAGAGGTCTGGGAACCAGTTTGGAAACAGAAATTTCAACAAGAATCCACAGTTTCAGAAACCCTACAGCAGCTACAGAAACAACAAGGGGTATGGAAATTCTTTCTACCAGAACCCACCACCACAGACTCAGAAGAGCAAGATAGAAACTATGCTTGATCAGATTCTTCAAGGACAGCAAAGGCTGACAGTGGAGTTAAATGGGAAGATAGATAGTATCTACAAGGAGTTGGACACTAAAATTGGAGCTTTGAGCATTCATGTCAGGAAGCTTGAGACTCGTGTAGTTCGGACTGAAGAAGCTGTCAGGAGGCAAGAAGGGGATGAACCTTTGAGACACCACGTCAATGCCATACTGAATGATGATTTCTGGCAAGAAATTTGTCTTATAAAGATGGGAGAGGACGAGCCTAAGGAGGAAGTTTATCGCGATCAAAGTTTCATTCTTGAATTGATCGATGAATTTGCATCCATATCGATCGACCGAGTTCGAGAGATATCGATCGACATGTTACTATTACAATCGATTGATGCCTACTGAATCATTTGAAACATGCAATGCCATCCGGATCATAACCCACGAGGAGTTTGCAGAGAAACACCCGAATCCACCCATCCCTTCTTTCTTCACTGTCGATCAACACATAGAGCTTGTAAGCACTCGATACGATCCCACTCCAATCGATCGATCCGACACTTTCACATGTCGAGTGCCGATGCAGACATTGATCAACCCACCTAACCCTACACCAAAACCTATGGACATTGATAGCACCACTACTGAGAAGACTCTGAGGAGAAAGAAAGAAAACTTTCCTAAGCATCTCAAGAGAGAACCAACTGATAAGGAGATAGATTGTTTCACTAAGAGAGTTCTCAGAATCCCACTAGAGAAATATTTTGATGAGGTTTATTATACCCACAGAATGTGGATGTTCCTCAGAGAAACTAGGAAGACTGAAGAAAACATTAGGAGAATGTTTCACCATGTTAGGGAGAAGATGAGACAAAGAACTACATTAAAGAAGAAGAGTGATCCTGGGAAGTTCGCCATACCATGTTCTATTAAGGGTATTGAGTTTCCACATGCCCTATGTGACACAGGATCATCAGTCAGCATCTTACCTAAAGTCATGGCAGACAGTTTGGGTTTAAAGGTAGAACCTTTAAAGGAATCATTCACTTTTGTAGACTGTTCTGAGAGGAATTCAGAAGGTATAATCAGGGACCTGGAGGTGCAGATTGGTAATGCACTAGTTCCTGTGGATTTTCATGTCCTAGATATCAAGTTAAACTGGAATTCTCCACTTCTCCTGTGGAGAGCTTTTATGGCCACAATTGGAGCAGTTTGTGACATGAACACCAACAGGTTTTTTCTTACTTTGATTGATCCATATGTTTTTTATGACCCAGTTCGTGTTTTTTAAGAAATAGGTACACTCATTGGAGAATGGAAAGGCTAGATTGATTGCAGCTTGCGAATGTGAAGCTGAGTACGGAACTGACTATTCCGGATCGATCGGCACTTTATCATCGTCATCGATCGGTTCCATTCACCAGCCAGCGACCGATTCCGCATACGAAGCATCAATCGATCGCCAGTCTAAAACATGGAGCCCTGGCAAATCATTCCTACCCGAATTTTTCTTTACAAGCTGCAAGCAACAAACAAGATGATTACTCTATAGGCAGTTGGGCAGAAAATGGTTTCCTTGAGAGCTTCGCCATAGATACAGCATGCATATCAGATTCAGAGGATCACAAAGAAGAACATTATGAGGATTACGATAAGGAGTATGCTAGAGAAATTCATGCCATTCTCACAGAAGAGAGACTCCTACAACCCATCAAAAAGACAAAGCACACAACATCGATCGACACAGTTCAACCTGAATCGATCGACACCAAGCCAAAGCAGCCAAATAAGATTCAAAAATCGATTGATCAACAGCCATCAACATCAATCAATCATAATCCCACCAACCTCAATCAATCATAATCCCACCAACCTCAGGAGATTTTGAAACTTTCCAAATTTTCCTAGGGCATCCAATGGGTATAAAAGTAGACTTGCATCCATGAAGACGATTCACAGAATAGAAGCAGTCAAGATGCAAGCACCTACTACCTTTGGGAGACACAGCAAGATAGGCTCGAGCTACAGAGATCAACATGTCAAAGCAACTAATGCAACTTTCAACCAGCCAAAGATCACCACCTTTCATCAACCATCGATCGACACCACTACCGTCAGATCAATTGATTCTAACCCTCCAACTCTTATTTACACTAAAAAATATTATGTTGATGATTTTCTAAAACAAGATGAATTTGCTGTTATCAAGGATCCATAAGGTAAAGCAATAGCAGTGGATGGAAGGATTCTACAAGTGTCCAAAGAAAACATAGCAGACATCCTTCAGATGGTCAATGGACAAGAAAATCTCTTTCAGCACCACCTTGGTGTAATGCAGCAATCGATCGACACAGATGCAACACCATTGATCGTCCAGTGCACTTCTCCAGCGATCGACAAGATGACACGCACATCGGTCGATCTCAACAAAACTCGCGAGATCTACATCAAAGATGAGATAAACGAGATTATTGGTTGCATGAGTGATTGGAAAGAGGAAGCAATGGCTAAGATCACCAAAAATCAGAACACAGCATACGTGGTTTTGCAAGGAGGCATTACAGGATTCACAACAAGAGGGAAAGAGATGGAAGCAGAATGAGCTAGCCTGAAGACACAGTGTTTGCAATCGATCAATGTCAATAAGGACGCATCAATCGATTTTAGCAACGGATCAGCTAAGAACGAATCGACGATGGATCAGATAGCTACATGCAATACTAGGATTGACGCAATATATCACCACCTCACCAACAACATCAACTGGTTAAGCATGAGGATTTATTTGCTACAGCAAGATATGGATGAAATCTTTGCGGAGAGTGATCGACCATGGATTTTACCCATTTTTAGCCATTGTTTATAGGTTTTTTCACATATATTTACTACAATATAGAGTCTATTTAGAGTATTTACAGGTTCAGGTACTCTCTGGAGAAATATGGTGATTTTGGTGTCTTTTGGAGCCCTTAACTGCAGAACTGCGCAGACGCGTCAGATGTTTAGATATAAATGGCGACCTTTCCATGGTGCGATTTAGCCCATCTTTTGACACAAGATAGATCTTTGAGTTAGATTTCCAATGCCACCGGTTTTAGTTCAATCCAACAGTTAGATCAGAAGCTATGCCCGTTTTACTGAAGAGTGGTCAGTCTGCCTCGCGAGAGAAGGCTGTCGAGAAGATATGTTCATGTCGATCAATGGGAGACACTTCATATCGGTCGATATGAATGCCAGAACGTGGGCTGACTATATTTTATAACTGACTGAAGCCCACAATTTACCAAAATACCCTTGACGACCAGAAACTCGAGTTATGATATTTATAAGACATTGTTGACGGCTACATGCTTATCTAAGCTTTCTTTGATTCATTATTCTTCGTTAGGAGAGAAGGGAGGAACTCCTATCAGAGTCCTCCTGGAACTCCATTGTTTTTGGATTTATATTATTTATGTTATTCATCTATTCATCTATGATTTCTGAGACAATCTTCATATTTGAATAGATCGACCTGTTGGATTTAGGGTTCAGATAGGTTGTGGGATTAGACCCAACTATAGAATGCTAAGTTGTGATATTCATTGTTAGGATATTCTTAATGTTTGTTTTTAGAGTCATGAACTGGAATAGTTTAATTAATTAATCTTCATCTTGATATCATCCTCTACAAACTCAGATCCTTTAGGCACGTGCGATAGGCGGTCTAATTGAATCTCGGGTGAACACAGTTTCGATTCGATCCGATGCTATATCGATCGATACTCCTATAGAGTAATCGATCGACGGCAACACATATCGACCGACACTGCGATAGCAACATCGGTCGATACTGTCGGCATTCAGATCAATGGACGAGTCTAACAAGCGATAGCTATAGATTTGTCTAAGAATTGAAGTTCTTATATATCATGCATGCAACTTGTTAGGCATCTATAGTATTATAATCATGATTACCTAAATAGAAACCATAGATCTAGCTACCATCCTTGCATAAACAACTCCTTGCCAAGCTGAACAATTAATCTTGTTCAACTTGTTTATTACTTTATTTATTTACTGCATTATTACCTATTAGCCTAGCTTAATCATATAACTATTAGATCTATTAGGTTCCCTAGCTCCCCGTGAATTCGATCCCTAAGTACTACAACTGAACCTCTTATTTGAGAAAGTAATTCACTCCTTATGGTTAAACATTTGAGTATTATCAAATTTGGCGCCGTTGCCGGGGAGCTTTGATCGTTAGATCTTGTTTAGTTAGATTTAGTCTAGGTTTTGTTACTGTTTTAAAATACTGATAAATTTTTTCTTCTTTTTCAGGTACATACATCTCAGTACCAGGAACAATGAAGATAGGATTTCTAGTTCCTTCAAGGAAGGAGCCTGGTGGTTCACGCGTATCGATCGACACCCTCCAAGCAGAATCGATCGACAGCGTATACCAGACATCGATAGATAAGGCACACCGTCAATCGATCGATAAACTACAAGCAGCAATGATCGATAGAGCCAACCAACCTACAAACAACATTGTTCGGCCAAACAATGTTCCTCCAGCTACTGTTCATCGCGTTACTGTTCCTTGATATCGATCGACAGCATTCATCCAATGTCAATCGATATTGTTCACCACAAGTCGATCGACACGCATAGTCGGAAATTGATCAACAAAGCCTCGTTGGGAGCATGTAAGTTTTCTGTTAACACATGTTAATCAGGATTTAGTCCAAATTGAACCAATAGGTAAAATAGGCAATGCAATTAGCCAAAATAAAAATAAACATGGGACCAAAATCCCTGTTACAATCCATTCCACCTTGAATAAAGGTGAAGAAATAAAATTGCATTTGCAAAACTACAAAACCCATGTTCCCCTGAAATCTTTCGACACGTCTCACAACACGTCGACCGATACTACCCACCCGAAATCGATCAACACGGTACATCCCGTGTTGACTGATACTATTATCCTGAAATCGATCGACACACCTAACCGAGCTTCGACCGATACTATTCTGCCAAGATCGACCGACACTGTTTGCGGAGAGGAAGACAATTTTGACTCCGAGCTGAAACTTCAGTACATCCCTCTTATTAGTCAGCAACCCTTTCATGGTTATCTTGACGAGCAACCGATAGTTCATGTTGATATGTTTGAAGAACTAATCCTGATTCTCTTTAATGAAGTCCCTGAAGACTACCATTTCTGCCAACTCTTTCCATTCACTTTTGCTGGAGAAGCAAGACGTTGGTTCAAAGAGTTGCCACCAGAGTCCCTCAAAACATGGATTGATATCGCGGAAGCCTTCTTCAACGAATTTCTCTATGACACTCCAGACAATCTAAAGATGGAGTCAACAACGAGATATGTGGTGGAGGATGATGAACGAGAAAACAATACCGGTGATATGATGTCTACATCGGTTGACACCATAACTTCTACATCGAGCGATGCTAAGATCTTTCTATCGGACGATATTGTTCATCCGTCATCGACCAATACCATGACTTCATCATCGCTTGACACTGTTCACTGAGATACTGCTCACCATGGTAATGTTCATCCGACGACCGACACCACTTGTGTGGAGGCAGAAATGGTTAACGAGCTTATACTTAAGATCGATAAGAAGGGTATCTAGCGAGACAAAGGAGGTCGTCCTTGCAACTTTAAAGAACAGTTGATTAATGGAGAAGAAGCACTAATTCCTGATGTGATTTCTTTTCCTGAAATAGACACCTTTGATCTAAGTAGCTAGTGGTATGATTGGGGAAGCGAGGACCCTTTCCAAGGTCATCCTTATGACGATCCCAGAGATCATATCAAGATACTTGAGGAGGTAGTTTCAGCAACCAGACATAGATTAATACCCGCAGACCACATTCTCTGCAAGATTTTCCCCAATTCACTATCCGGCGATGCGTTTAGCTGGTTCAGTCAGCTGCAGCCAAGATCTTTAACCAGCTGGGAGGACATCAAAACTGTCTTCCTCAACAAATTTCTCTATCAAGGTGCAGCAGAGCGACAAAAGAAGCTTGACGAGATGACTAACGCTAATGAGGAGGAATTTCGATCTCCATTCAGTCATGAGAGGATGATTGTCTACATTGAGCCAAAGAAAGAATCTGAAACCATTAGCACCCACATCAACAAGTTAGACATTCAGGTTCAACTTGCAGATGAGGGTACGCAGAGGGGTGAACTGAACAGAAAATATCTGGTCAACCATAGTTTGTATGAGGAGGATGAACAAGATGAGTCTGGAGAACTGAGCAGCGTAGAAGAAGTTGATATTACAGATCCGACTTCCACATCGATCGACACCAGTTCCTTAGCATCGATCGACAGTACGCCTGCAGCATCGATCATCACCACCACCTAATCGATCGACACCAGCATCTCAGAATCGATCGATAAAGACTTTCGTCATCGATCGATACCACTTGAAATCCATGAAACTTCGAATTGTCCTTAGGACACTGCAGACTCGACACAGAAGCGCATTGATGTATCAAGTTCTTCTCCTTCCCTGGATGTAAACATAGATAATGGAGAGGATCTTGGAGATTTGGATTCAAGTAAAGAAGTTACTATAGAAGACTTCTTGGAGATGAAGGAATGGCTTGAGGATAGAGATCAGAATTTGGAGCAGAAGTTTGATGACAAACTGAATGCTAAGAGGAAAGACGGAGAGACTTCATCAAGGGCTAGCATCGATCGACACCAACCTGATGAGATCGATCGATACCCTCCCTGCATCATCGATATACATCCACCTTACGGCATCGATCGACAGTCTCCATACATCATCGATCTACATACATCCGACTGCATCGATCGACACCCACCCGATTGTATCGATCGAAAACCATGGCTGGATGAACTACTCGGGTACATAGTCAAAATGGAACCAGTTGAGGAGATAGTGCATAATTCTGAAGCCTCACACATTACTGTCCCTAAACATCAGAGCCACCTATTTGGACAGAAGAAGCTGATGGGTTTCACAAAAGAGTGAAAAGGATACATGATCATGTTAAGATTATGGTTCCAAATGCGGTGTTTGGGGCTGAATATCCTATTCCACCAGATAAATGTCTACAACTGAGTTCTTACATAGAGGTATTGGATGATCATCAACACGTAGAAGCTTCACATATAGGGTTGAGATTTAGAGATGAAGTTGATAAAACCCTAGCAAAAGAAACATCGATCGACACTGACCAGACACCATCGATCGACATGATTAATCCACCATCGATCGACACTACCACTAGTTCATCGATCGACACCAGACGCGAATCAGAGCAGAATGAGTATGAAGTGTGTGGAACTATTTTTGATGGAGATACCACCACGCATTCAGACAAGTCTGGGGGAAAGAAGAGGATGAATTGGAAGAAGAGAAAAAGAATCAATGGAAGTTCTCAGTTATCATTGATTTTTCACTTCTCAGATGATGTCAAATCCAAAGTGAGATTACACAAGTCTGTGGGAAAGAAGGGGAGAAATTGGAAGAAGCGGAAACGAACCAAAGGAGGTTCTCAATTACCATGGACTCCTTACTTTTCAGATAGTATCAGAAAATCAAGAGTGTGCAGCAGATGCTTCTCACATCCATATGCAAAGCTTAAAACACTCCTTATTTCTGAGATGATAGACAAAGGAGAAAAGTCTATGGAGGGGCTTTCACACAAGAATGATAAAGCTTCAGAGATTGGACAATGAGACTTGTTTTGGAACAAGTTCTCATTCTCAACCGGACTGAATCAGATCTCCAGAAGTCAAGCTAATGACTAAAAATAAGCTCTGAGTGGTAGGCAACCCACTGTTAGGTAATTTTAAATATGGTTTTATTTTCATTTATTACTGATATTTTGTTTTCTAGGGATTTCAGGTACTGTAGCACTGCACTATAGCAATAGATCGATACTGTAGCAGAGTCACTGTAGCAGGATCACTATGCATTTAAAAAAAAAAAATTTATTAATTTTTTTTATTAGTTATCTATTACTAACTTTAAGAATATTAGTGTTTTAGTTTTGTTAGGTAACAGGAACATACCCAAGAAAGATGAGTTTACCTAAGAATGGACGAGTTCTGCACCAGCATCGACTGACACTTGATCAATGTCGCTCGACAGAGCATCACAAGCATTGATCACCACTTAACTGTGTTGATCGATACTCACATCAATGGCAGGTATACTCGCGAAACTTTGTTAAATATTTTCCTTCTGGTTTATTGTCCCACCAATCTTAGGCTATATAACATTGGTCACAATGTTATTTAAGTCTGGGGGAGGTTCTACTAATATTGTGTGTTTAGTTATAGATATTTAGAAAAGCAGACCTGAGTAGATGATTACCATGATAATCGACCAACGAGAAACCGTCGATATCGATCGACAATACATCACTTACATCGACCGATGGTAAATCTTTTTCATCGATCGATACTTAATCCGGTCAGGTATATCGTTCTTACTTGTTAAATTTTGTACTTCTGCTTTATAATATTCACCTTAACACCAACTATGTTACACTGGGGACAGTGTAATTTAAGTCTGGGGGATTATTGTATGAGTCTTATTTAAAATATTTAAAAAAAAAAAAAATTTATTGAGTCAAGAAGGGGGTGATGATCTATTTCGATTTATTACTTATCATCTAACAACTCTTTAGACCAGTGTTAGATTTAGTGATTGCAGAAGTACTATAGATACTAAAGTGGATCAACCTGTCAACTATGTTTGCACTTGCTGAGAATGTTTGAAGGAACCAAAGCTGACCTCCAACCTAATATCGACTTGATTTGCTTGTCTTGGGGATTGGTATACACTGGATCGGATTCTTCCTTCAGATCTGAAAGGTAAAAGTCTTGGTGATTTGGGTTTCCTTCTCTCCTTCCTTTGGCATCCCAAAAAGAATAATAAAAGATTGAGATGATTTCCTGAGAGGCAGAGGGAGAGGTACATTACCCATGACCCCACTATTCTAATTCAAAGGAATGATCACACAATGTGAAAGCGAGGGAGAGGTACATTACCCATGACCCCACTATTCGCCTACACTTTGTCAGAAAAATCTACAAAAAGTAGAAAGATCAATAAGATGAACATTTGTTGTTCATTGGGATTGATATAAAAGAAAAAAAAAATATATATATATAATAAAAAAAATTTGGGATTCAGAGAAGGGAGATATAAGGAGAAAAGAAACCATAATAAGACTGCCTATTTACTCAGATATCTGCTGGAGTGAGAGTTCACGTGTCCTTTCATCGATATTCCCAGGGTAAAACCTGGACTTTTAATTTATGCAAGAAATGAGGTTAGAAGAGGGGATTGTTGGACAGGATCTGTTGAGTTGTTGACTAGGTGAATTTGGTTGCTATACTAGGATATTGTATAATGTGCTTCTAAAGTTAGGATGTTTATGATTTGGTTTGCACTACTAGAGAGATGGTGACTGAGTTTTAAAATCTTTTTAGTCCCTGCTGTTTTCAAACCTCTTTCAGAGAGACTGCCTGTATGTTTTGCTTGAGGACAAGCAAAAGGGTAAGTCTGGGGGAGTTGATCGACCATGGATTTTACCCATTTTTAGCCATGGTTTATAGGTTTTTTCACATATATTTACTACAATATAGAGTCTATTTAGAGTATTTACAGGTTCAGGTACGCTCTGGAGAAATATGGTGATTTTGGTGTCTTTTGTAGCCCTTAAGTGCAGAACTGCGCAGACGCGTCAGATGTTTAGATATGGATAGAGACCTTCCCATGGTGCGAGTTATCCCATATTTTGACACAAGATAGAGATGTGAGTTAGATTTCCAATGCCACCGGTCTGAGGTCAATCCAACGGTTAAATCAGAAGTTATGCCCGTTTTACTGAAGAGTGGTCAGTCTGCCTCGCGAGAGAAGGCTATCGAGAAGATATGTTCATGTCGATCGATGGGAGACACTTCATATCGGTCGATATGAATGCCAGAACGTGGGATGGCTATATTTCATAACCGACTGAAGCTCACAAGTTACCAAAATACCCTTGACGACCAGAAACCCTAGTTATGATATTTATAAGCCATTGTGGACGGCTACATGCTTATCTAAGCTTTCTTTAATTCATTATTCTTTGTTAGTAAAGAAGGGAGGAACGCCTATCATAGTCCTCCTGGAACTCTATTGGTTTTGGTTTTATATTATTTATGTTATTCATCTATTCATCTATGATTTTTGTGACAATCTTCATATTTGAATAGATCCACCTGTTGGATTTAGGGTTCAGATAGGTTGTGGGATTAGCCCCAACTATAGAATGCTAAGTTGTGATATTCATTGTTAGGATGTTCTTAATGCTTTTTTCTAGAGTCATGAACTGGAATAATTTAATTTATTAATCTTCATCCTGATATCATCCTCTACAAACTCAGATCCTTTAGGCACGTGCGATAGGCGGTCTTATTGAATCTCGGGTGAACACAGTTTCGATTTGATCCGATGCTATATCGATCGATACTCCTATAGAGTAATCGATCGATGGCAACACATATCGACCGACACTGCGATAGCAACATCGGTCGATACTGTCGGCATTCAGATCAATGGACGAGTCTAACTAGCGATAGCTATAGATTTGTCTAAGAATTGAAGTTCTTATATATCATGCATGCAACTTGTTAGGCATCTATAGTATTATAATCCTGATTACCTGAATAGAAACCCTAGATCTAGCTACTGTGAGGGATAAAACTCACTTCTTAATTTAGGTTAGGTTGGGGAGAAGACAATCGTGGGCTGAATCCCTTAAGAACTTAGAGAATGAATTACGATTGTATTGATGAATAAGATTTACAAAGATGATTCTGATGAGTACAAAGAATATAATCGAATGATTTGAGAGTTACAATGTGTGTGTAAAAAGATGTATCAAAAAAGCCTTCCCCTCTCTCTGTTATTTCCTCCTTTAAATAGCCTTAGGTCGCGCGTAACTTCCCCTAATCAGCCTCCGAGATTCTCTCCGTAAACTAAGGGATTTGCAACAGCTTCCTTTTGACTGAGTCATATATCTCTATCTTCGTTTCCTAGGCTGTTTTGCCAGGTCCCTACGAAAGAATCCGGACCTCTTCTTCGTGACCTCTTTCTCGTGACCTCTTTCTCATGATCTCTTTCTCGAGACCTCTTTGGGAGAAGCTTCCTTCCTTAGGTGAGCCGTATTCTTCTTTGAGGTAGTAGTCCATATTCGGCCCATTATTGGGCTCGGTTTTAACTAGTTCGCTAACTTCAGCCGACGGGCCATATTTGGGCCCAACAGTTGCCCCCAGCTTTCGAGATAAGATGCTTTTCTCGGGAGCTAAACCTAGCCGGCGAATCTTTAATTTTTGTTAAGATAATGATTACTCGTGATCTTTCTCGAGTATATCTCTTGCTTGATCCGACGGTTGTAATTAAATCTAACGAAATCAACGGTTTAGTTTAAAAGAATATTGAAATAATTATTCCCCGATTCTCGAGGCCTCGACGGGATATAAAGCTGCTCTCATTAATTTCAACTTCCCCACTCTCTCCACGTCGCGATTCGGTTTCCCCAGGTAACTTCTTCTCGTTCCTTATTTTTATTTTACTTCTTTACATATTTTTTTTTTATCTCTGCTCTTTAAATCTCCGAGTTTCTTCCCTCGAATTTGTTATCTCCAGAGGTTTCGATCTATCTCGCTTGATCTTTCTTTTTCCCTCTTTTATCTCTCTTTACTTTCCCTCATCGTTTTCGATATGACCCGACCAAAGGAAGGTTCCGGAGAAACGGGAATCTCTGCTTCAGGTGCTCAACTTATGAAGGTGAAACAAGAAGTTGGTGAATCCATGAAGTGGACTGAGAGGAAGAAGAGGGCTAAGGATTCGATAGCCCAAAGAGTTTCCAAACGGACAAAAAGGACCGGAGGCTCTAGTGGGAGCGTACCTTCCGGGTCTCATCTGCCTTCTGTTCTGAGGAGCCAAGAGATTGTGAATCTTATGGTTCAAGCTCAGGGTCAGAAAGAATTGGCTAGAGCTTGTAAACCTGAAGAAACTCCCGAGATGGCTCCGGAGGGTTGGTTTTGTGTTCATGAGAACTACATTTCCAAAAGCCATCTTAGGTTTCCCCTTCCTGACCTACTGTTAGATCTCTTAGATCATTATCGGCTAGCCCTTTCCCAGCTTTGCCCCTCCGTCATTCGAGTGATAAACGGTTTTATCACCAGGTCCAAAGAGGAGGGAGTTGCCACTGGGTTAAGTTCTTTAATGAGCATGTTTTCGATAAAGGAGAGTGCTTCCAAGGATGGTGGTAGCGGGACTTACTACCTTGCTTGTCGTCCCAGGCTGGGTATTTTCAAATTTTCCAGTAGTGATGATGACTGGAGAAGGAAATACTTCTACGTCAAAATCGATCCTTTGACGGTTCCGGCGGGTCGTACACTTAGAGCTTCGTGGTCTGACGCGTCCGGTTAGGATCTGTTAGGAATGAGTTGGTTGATTTCTCATCGGTTATAGTCTAATGGATGTTTGTTTGTTCTTGCAGATATTGAAGACCCTGCTGAGCTCCCGAACAAGCTTACTAGAGCTCTTTTCCGAAAGCTGCAGCAGACTCCCTGTACTTGGGCGTCGTACACCACTTCGCGAATTGGATCAGTCAGGTTTCCAGACCGTTACCACGCTTCCTTCTTAGATCTCGTACCGGTTACGGATTTAGAAGGTAATACGTTTGTTCTTATGTCTTTGACATATACGAGTTCGTTTTAGGATTGTTGAATGCTAAAGTGAATTTGGTAATGCAGTTTCCGAAGGTAATTCTGTAGTATCGATTTCGACGGAAGCTAGCACCTCAGGAACCGAGAAAACCAAATCAGAAAAGATGTCTCTCCAACCATCATTCCGAACTAGGGGTAGACCCTCGAAAGCTGCCAGTACCTCGCGAGGAAGCGAGAAGAATCAGGGAGGCTCCTTCCTTAGCTCTGTGAAGGAGGTCCTTGATGATGGGGTATCAGTTCCAGCTAAGGATGCTGATGTTATGGAGGCAGAGGTAGCTCAGGAGGTGGTTCCCCGTTCTACAGCTCAGGTCACGGAAGTCGAGACTCAGGTGGCTAAGGATCCTCCCGAGACTGAACCTCATAGGAGCAAGAGGTTGCGTGCTGATCAAAGTGACAGACCTTCCAGGTCCTCCTCTTCTTCTTCGAGGGGTGGGACCGTTGGTTGGAATTTTGTTCATTCGAAGCCTGGATCGATTCTCGATGACCCTTGGGGCTTGGCGACTTTAATGAGGTATATGAAGCAAACGGGATGTTCCCTTCCTCCAGTTAGCAGTCTCACTAACAGAGATGATTTCATCGATATCGCTCATTACATGGGTCAGGTAAGAGTCTTTAGTCTCTCATTATTGCTTTAGATAGATATTTACTTGGCTGTTTATCTTTTGGTAGCTGGCTGGAGCTATCAACAAGGCTCAGCTGAAGTTCGAGGAGGCGGTGAGTAACGCACCTAATGCTGAAGAGTTAGCCCAGGTCACCGAGATGGTTAAAGCTACCAAAGTTGAGCGAGATCAAGCCAGAGCTCAGGTCTCGAGACTCCAATCCGAAGTTGGGAGGCTCGGTTTGAAGTCTGATACTCAGCAAGGGAAGATCGAGAGCATGGAGATCGATATCAGAGTGAAGAGCAGGAAAATTTCCGAGCTAGAGAGTGCTCGTAAGATTGCGGAGCAACACGTCCAAGACCTGATCGTGTCGGCTCAAGTCAGCCAGAGGAACAAAGAGGCCGAAGTCAAGTTTGCTGTCAGGAGGGGGAAGAAAGAAGTCATCGACGCCTACAACAAGATCCTAGCCTCTGTCAAGGAGAAGTTCTCCAAGAAGAAAGATGAGGTTGACCTCCAGATCTATGCTCAAGAGCTTCAAGCTAATACGGAGCTCTTGAAGGACTTGCTATCGAACGAGATTCAGAACGCTGAAGAGGAGTATGATCGTTTGAAGTCTTTGATGCCTGAGGCTGTCGCAGCTTACGAGAAAGCTCAGGTCTCCGACTTNTTCAATTCGTCCTTTCATGGAGAATATGGTTCTAACTTAGGTTCGATGGGTTCCTATTTAGCTCCAGCTGGTGTGGTCCCAGAAAGGAATGTTGGTGAGATGGACGAGGATGCCCCGGTTAAGGACAGCGAGGCAATGGAAGAAGACCGTGAAGTTCAGAAGGCTTCTGGAGGTGGAGGTCAAGAGGATTGATGACTTGATCTCCTTCAAAAGTATTCCCATGTTCTTAGGATGTCTGCCCTACGGGCCTTTTATTTATGTTGTTTCTTTTCAGAACTTATAGCCTGAGGAGGCTTTTAAACCTTTGCGATGTTAGGATTTCTTTTGAACCGTTTATGGCCTGAGGAGGCTTTTAAACCTTATCTCGTTTCTTGGTTTTAATTCCTTAGTCGTTTAATTTGCCAGATTTCAAGTTCCTTAGCTGGATCTTGAGAGATTCTTTTTTTTTGAAAGGTCCAAACTGTTTTAAATGAACTTTGTGTCTATTGGGAACAACTTATTTTGGATTTGAATTCCTTTGAATGCTTTCGAGTCTTAGAAACTTTGTTAGAGTTTCTGAGTTTTTAGGTTTAGATTGGTCGCGCCCTGACCTTATTTGAAGATCTTTAGACTTAGCGTGATGACCTGAATTTAGGTTCGGGTCTGTTGCGATCCGTTTTCAGATGATAGGATCCAGGTTCAGTGTGACCCGGATTCGGATAGCAGGTTTTGTAAGAGACCGAATTAAGGTTCAGCGTGACCCGGTATCTGGTAATGGGAGTTCAGGTTCAGCGTGACCTGATTTTAGACAGTAGGTTCTTAAGACCTTGAGTTCAGGTTCAGCGTGACCTGAGTTTAAGACCTTGAGTTCAGGTTCAGCGTGTCCTGATTTTAGACAGTAGGATTTTAAGACCTTAGATTCAGGTCCAGCGTGACCTGATTTTAGGCAGTAGGATTTAAGACCTTAGGTTCAGGTTCAGCGTGACCTGATTTTAGACAGTAGGATTTTAAGACCTTAGATTCAGGTCCAGCGTGACCTGATTTTAGGCAGTAGGATTTTAAGACCTTAGGTTCAGGTTCAGCGTGACCTGATTTTAGACAGTAGGATTTTAAGACCTTAGATTCAGGTCCAGCGTGACCTGATTTTAGGCAGTAGGATTTTAAGACCTTAGGTTCAGGTTCAGCGTGACCTGATTTTAGATAGTAGGATTTTAAGACCTTAGGTTCAGGTTCAGCGTGACCTGATTTTAGGCAGTAGGATTTTAAGACCTTAGGTTCAGGTTCAGCGTGACCTGATTTTAGATAGTAGGATTTTAAGACCTTAGGTTCAGGTTCAGAGTGACCTGATTTTAGATAGTAGGATTTTAAGACCTTGAGTTCAGGTTCAGCGTGACCTGATTTTAGATAGTAGGATTTTAAGACCTTAGGTTCAGGTTCAGAGTGACCTGATTTTAGATAGTAGGATTTTAAGACCTTGAGTTCAGGTTCAGCGTGACCTGATTTTAGATAGTAAAAACACGTAAACGTTTTTATTATAACTTTGATGGAGTACATAATTACGCAGCTAATAGCCTGAGCCGGGTGTTCTGAATGCGTGCCCCCTTTGAGCGTGAAGGTGAATGTGTCAAGGTGAGATTGGGGCTGCACTCATAACGGAGTTGCCTACGTACCCAGTCAAGGGATTAAGCCAAACGTAGTTCAATAAATTTTAGGTACCTAATGGTAGTATCTTTTGAGATTCATGGCGTTCCATGATCGGATTTCGGGTACCCCGGTTCGTACCTTCATGAGCCTGTAAACGCCTGGACGTATCACATGGATGATTTGGTAGGGGCCTTCCCAATTGGTCCCTAGCTTTCCAGCGTTTGGCTCTTTGGTATGGTTAAAAACTTTCCTGAGTACCAGGTCACCTACGACAAATTGCCGGGACCTGACCTTGGAATTGTAATGTCGGGCCATTGCTTGTTGGTAATTTTGGATGCGGAGCAAGGCTTGATCCCGTCGTTCCTCAATGAGGTCGAGGTGATCTGATAGGAGCCGATTGTTCGCTTCGGGATCTATCGTGCAGAGCTCTCGGCGGAGGCTCCCCGTGACAGTTTCGGCAGGGACGACGACTTCCATCCCGTAGGCTAGGGAGAAAGGGGTTTCTTCCGTAGCTCTTCGTGGGGTGGTTCGGCATGCCCAGAGCACTTCGGGTAACCTTTCGGACCACGAACTTTTATCGATTCCAAGGCGTTTCTTGAGGTTCGCTAATACCGACTTATTAGCAGCCTCCGCCTGGCCATTTCCTAGGGGGTATCGTGGTGTTGACATGGTGAGGCGAATTTTCCACTTGTCGCAGAAGTCTTTAAAGTCGTTAGATATGAACTGTGACCCATTATCGGTTACGATTTCATATGGGACGCCGTGGTGGCAAATGATGTCTCTCCATACGAGTCGTTCGGTTTCGACTTTAGTTACCTGTTGGAAAGCTTCAGCTTCTATCCATTTCGTGAAGTAGTCTGTTAGGACTAGTAGGAAGCGTAGCTTCTGCCTTCATGTTCCTGATACGACTAGTGGTCCTACGATATCCATGGACCATCTCATGAATGGGTATGGGGCGGATATCGAGGATAGTTTCTCCGATGGTTGATGTATAAAAGGTGCGTGCCTCTAGCACCTGTCGCATGAGGATGAGTAGACCTCGCAATCAGCGATAATGGTAGGCCAGAAATAGCCTTGACTTTTGATTCGGATAGCTAAGGCTCTGCCACCGGAGTGGTTTCCACTGGAGCCATCGTGCATTTCTTTCATGAGTTTGATGGCGTCGAGGCCGTGGACGCATCTTAGGTAAGGTCCCGATACACTTTGTTTATAAAGGATAGATTCCATTATGCAGTATCTTGCGCTTATTGCTTTAAGTTTTCGAGCTTCCCATTTATGGGGGGGGGGGACCTTGCCCTCCGAAATATACTGCATGATTGGAATTCTCCAGTCCTCTCTTCCTATGATTTTGTCGTGAAGGGAGGAAGGAGGTCCCGGTGCTGGATCAGGTTCCCTGGTGTTGTTGCGGCCGGAGGTCGTGTCCCTGGGGGTATTCCTTCTGTTAGGTTTGTCGGAACCTAGGTCTGGAGGAAAGTCTCCAGGTGGGTTATTGGTTTCCGGGGCAGGGATTGTGTCTCCGGTTGGAGTTTCGGATTCAGGGGAATATCTTGTTCTGCGAGTGTTTACTCTTAGGACAAGTGAGCTTGAAGGCTGGACTATGCCCCCGGAGGTGTGCTTCCTGAATTTGCGGGCTTTTGTTTTTGGGAACCAGAATGTTGTTAAAACTTGGGTCGCTGCTGATTCGGAGCAGCTACCTTCTGTTTGCTCTTTCGGTTTGCTATCGATCTCAGCTTTGGTAGCTATGTCGATGCTTGGTTTCTCAATTCCTTCTACGGGTATGATTCGTTTTACCAGGGGATCTGACGTGGAAGCCAATGCGGCCAACGCGTCTGCTGAGGAGTTCTCTCCCCGTGGGATTCTCGTTAGCTCGAATTTAGTGAACTGTTTAGTGAGGCTTTGTACCACCTCGAGGTATGCCCCCATTCTTTCGTCCCTGGTTTCATACTCGCCGTGGAACTGGCTAGCTACCAGCTGTGAGTCACTGTAAGCGCTTAGCT
>CAKOAT010249154.1:4156-35383 GCA_932364175.1 Eruca vesicaria subsp. sativa | reverse complement strand
TAAAAACCTTCCTCCAGTAAAACCTCGTGGGACAAAACCAAGAGCAAGGAAAAGAGCACACACAAAGTGTCTTGCCTAAACACTAACTCAGTTTGATGGGGAGATAGCTTGAATGGTGTTCAAGACATCTCTAACCATCAAACCTTGTCCAAAACTTCCTTCTTGTTGCATAGATGTGATGAGTAAACCTCCAATGGTCACCTTGAGCTTCTTAGCTCTAGCTCGGGTCATGGGGCCTTCTGGAATGGTCAGGACTTCCTCATCAGCTTGCTTCTCCATGGTGTCATCAGGTGGATCTCCTAGAGCCTCATCATCTTCATTGGTAAGCTGGTCCATGATCACATCAAAGGGAGTGGCAAGGATAAGGTTATGCTTGGCTGGAAAGTAGAGAGCAACTTTACAGCCTGTCCAAGCATGTGAAGCATCTCAGCCATGCATTTGTATTGACTTCACATGCTTAGGAGCCTAGCTTGAATACAATGAACCTAGACACTCTTGTATTCTCTTTAATTTCGTGTAGACACTCATTTGTGATAATTAATGGAGTTTTGAGCCCCTTTCACTATTCTCTCTATTCTCTCAATCTCATAATCTCTAATCTTCACTAATATTTACTCAGATTATCTTTGAATTTAATTATCACACACTAAATCACAAAAGTGATTAAAGCTTACATTTTAGGCAAGCATTGTAAAACTTTTTTTAAGAAATCTACTACTGTTTATGAAGACTGTTTTGATCTTATGCACTCTGATGTTTGGACTGCACCATGCTTATCTATGGAGAATCATAAATACTTTGTCACATTCATTGATGAAAAATCTAAATACACCTGGTTAACACTCATACCTGTGAGATTTAAGAGAGAATCAGTGATGAACACAAAGAACTGATGGGAGGGATGAAGTTTAATTCGTTTGTTTAAGAGAGAGAGAGTGGAAAGAGGTTTGTGAACGAGAGAGAACTAGAGAGAATTGAGGAGTTCTGTCTCCTTACTTCATTTAGAATCTTAGGGTACATTAAATAGAACTACATTAAGATATAAGAAATAATAAAAAAAAGAGAGTAGAAGAGACAAAGAGGCTCGGCCAGAAGTGTTGAAAGGGACATCTCGCCTACTTCCCTCTCTCCTTAGCAAACATGTGATCTTCTCTTGTTTCTTTCTCCCAACGGCTCCTTACATAATTAATTCATCCAGAGCTTTAGGAGAGCCAACAGAATATTCCTCTAGTTAAATCCATTGCTTGCCTTGCACACTAAGCTAGGGTAAGAGAGAAGACTTTCCGTACACATTGTACGGCCACTTTGATATGGTCGATCATAAACCATTCTCTTGATCTCTTCTTCATGTTCTTGTCTCTTATGTCTTCTGGTTCACAATACCATCAAAAGATAGGGTGATAGATGCATTTAGAAACTTTCAATCTTACGTGACTAACCATTATCATGCCAAGATTAAAAATTTTAGATCAGATAATGGAGGGGAGTATACAATTCATGAGTTCAAAGCCCATCTTAATCACCATGGCATTCTCCATCAGACAAGCTGCCCTTACACTCCACAGCAGAATGGTGTAGCTGAAAGGTGTGGGAACCGAAATTCACACTTGTCGATTTCCGTTAAATAAGGAAACTTAGGAAAACCCTAATTTTCCAGAGGAACCGGATCTCTGCGAAAGCCAACGACAAGTAACCAAATAAATGCGGAAAATATGAAAAACATAATAAAACGAATTTATAAAGAAAGTCGATCTTATTTCCGATTCGCGTAAGAGCGTTGCGANGGTTTGAATGATTTCGGACTGAACCTTATGAAAGGCTGCCTACGTACCCCTTTCGGGGATCAAGTCGAACGTAGTTCAGTTGATAGAGCTGGAAAAGAGATCGAACTGCCTGGGCGAGTTCGTCTAGTAATTGAGCGCCAGTCATAGAAACCGAACTTGTCGAGAAAAAGCCTAAGTTTCTAAGTGCGGAAAATTCTAAATCTAGAAAAGTCGTGAAAGTCTCAGATGAGAGCTCTGGATTTCGTCCCCCAGCTTCTTCCCTATGCCTCCTCCTTATATACTCCTCCTTAGGCAGTTTTAGTCTTTCCATTTTGCTCGAAACCGAATATTTCAAGAACTTTCCATATCTATCGATCCTTCCTTTTCTTCTGCGGAAATCTTCTATTTATCTTCAAACTTGCCTTTTATCTTCCGTCTGCGATTAAACCGTCAAAGCTTTATCGTATCTTGGGGTTTGATTTCGTTAACGTCGCGAGATGGGTTTTTATCGCGTTTTAGGACCTTTCGGGCCGTTTTACGATAAAAACCGTTTTACGACTTTAACGAGACTGTTTCCTGATCCGATGCCTTTTTTTACGATTCTCTCGACGTTTTTTATTTAATACAAGTTTTTTATGATTTTAACGAGAAATCTCGAATAAATCGTATAGTTTAGGCAATGTTCGGTGTTTCGTTTAACAGTTGCCGTTTTATACGATTTCCTCGAGTTCTTTCCGAGAAAGCGAAGTTTTACGGTTTTTTATCGTAAAACTTGAATGATAGGTCGGATCGAGACGGAACGGGAGATGTTTCGGCCGTGGTTCATAATGCGACAGTGTCGAAAGACGTAAGTTTTGAATCGGGGATGCGGGAGATCGAGGCTCGGGATGTTCGGCTCGTCGTACGTCGAGCTAGTTCAGCTTGGCTAGGTCGCCATATGGCGAACTAGGCGAAAAGAACTAGTGGAGCAAAGTCAGCACCTCTTAGTTCGCCCATTGGCGATCTAGCCGGGATGGGACTAGTTCGCCAATGGGCGAACTAGTCGAGATGGACTAGTTCGCCCATCGGCGAACTAAGCCGGGCCGGCTTAGTTCGCCGATGGTCGAAATAGTGGAGTGTCCCTAGTTCGCCCATCGGCGAACTGAGCCTGGCCGGCTTAGTTCTCCCATGGGCGAAGTAGTCGTGACTAGTTAGTGTTTTACGGCTGTTTCGGTTTTTTGCGGTTTTGTAAAACGATTCTTCGAGTTTTATAAAACGTTTTTTCGAGTTTTATAAAATGATTCTCGAGTTTTATAAAACGATTTATGAGTTTTATAAAACGATTTTTTGAGTTTTATAAAATGATTCTCGAGTTCTATAAAACGATTCTTCGAGTTTTATAAAACGATTCTTCGAGTTTTATAAAACGATTCTTCGAGTTTTATAAAACGATTCTCGAGTTTTATAAAACGATTCTCGAGTTTTATAAAACGATTCTTCGTGTTTTATAAAACGATTCTTCGAGTTTTAAGGCTGTGCGATGACTAGTCGGCTTCCGTTTTGCCCGTTGCGATTTTAACCTGATTCCATACCGATTTAGACTCCGCGATAGGTTCTCGGCTTATACGATTCGTCTGGTTGGAACCGAGCATCTCACCGGGAACAATTTCTAAGTTGCCCGGAAGTGCTGACCAAAAGTTTGGATTTCTTTTATAGCGCTATTACCCTTGTGTCGGGTGTTCGAGAGCTATCTCTGCGAGATAACTTAAGTTTGTTTAGGACTGTTGCGAGTTTGTTGTGANTGCCCGGAAGTGCTGACCAAAAGTTTGGATTTCTTTTATAGCGCTATTACCCTTGTGTCGGGTGTTCGAGAGCTATCTCTGCGAGATAACTTAAGTTTGTTTAGGACTGTTGCGAGTTTGTTGTGATCAGCAACAAACTTTTTAGGCGTTAAATGTTTACGTTGTTTTTGGCCTTCGCGAAGGATACGTACGTTAAGAAATTTTGCGTAATTTTATAGTCGCGGACGGACTGTTAGGTCTTCCAAGAAAATGACTTTATCGAGGAAGGTATTTATGTCAAAAAACTAATCTCCGGGCGTCTGCGACGTCTCGCAGTGCCAAAAGTTGGTTTTTATTTTATATGCCGCGTTTCGTGTTCGGATCGTTTGCGGGCTCGGAGATGTTGCGCGGTGCTGCGAGGGTTTTGTCTTAATGCGACCGTGTCGAAAGACGTAAGTTTTGAATCGGGGATGCGGGAGATCGAGGCTCGGGATGGTCGGCTCGACGTACGGCGAGCTAGTTCAGCTTGGGTAGGTCGCCATATGGCGACCTAGGCGAAAAGAACCAGTGGGGCAAAGTCAGCACCTCTTAGTTCGCCCATTGGCGATCTAGCCGGGACGGGACTAGTTCGCCAATGGGCGAACTAGTCGAGATGGACTAGTTCGCCCATCGGTGAACTAAGCCGGGCCAGCTTAGTTCGCCGATGGGCGAACTAGTAGAGTGCCTCCTAGTTCGCCCATGGGCGAACTAGTCGTGACTAGTTCGCGTTTTACGGCTGTTTCGGTTTTTTGCGGTTTCGTATAACGATTCTTCGAGTTTTATAAAACGTTTCTTCGAGTTTTATAAAATGATTCTCGAGTTTTATAAAACGATTTTCGAGATTTATAAAACGATTTTTCGAGTTTTATAAAATGATTCTCGAGTTTTATAAAACGATTCGTCGAGTTTTATAAAACGATTCTTCGAGTTTTATAAAACGATTCTTCGAGTTTTATAAAACGATTCTCGAGTTTTATAAAACGATTCTTCGAGTCTTATAAAAAGATTCTCGAGTTTCATAAAACGATTCTTCGAGTTTTATAAACTGATTCTTCGAGTTTTATAAAATGATTCTTGAGTTTTATAAAACGATTCTTCGAGTTTTATAAAACGATTCTCGAGTTTTATAAAACGATTCTTCGAGTTTTATAAAACGATTCTCGAGTTTTATAAAACGATTCTTTGAGTTCTATAAAACGATTCTTCGATTTTTATAAAACGATTCTCGAGTTTTATAATATGGTCCTCGAGTTTTATAAAACGATCCTCGAGTTTTATAAAACGATTCTTCGGATTTTACAAAACGATTCCTTTTATATTTCTGCGGGGAGTTTCGGCCATTGATTCCGTCATACCGATTTTGACCCCAACAAAAGGAAGAATCGACATCTAATGGAGGTTGCTCGTTCAATGATGTTTCAAGCAAATGTACCCAAGAAGGTCTGGAGTGATGATGTTGCTACTGCTTGCTACCTAATCAACAGAACCCACACTCGTGTCTTGGATGATCAATCTCCTTTTGAGGTCTTAAATAACTACAAGCCAACTCTTGATCACTTGAGAGTGTTCGGATGTCTCTGCTATGTGTTGGTACCAGGAGAGCTACGGAATAAGCTTGAAGCTAAGAGTACCAAGGCAATATTTATTGGGTATTCTTCAAGCCAGAAGGGCTATAAGTGTTATGATCCATCAGCAAGAAGAGTTCTGGTGTCTAGAGATGTCAAGTTCCTTGAAGCTAAAGGTTATTATGAAGAGAAGAATAGAGAAGAGCTCAAAGATCTTACTTCAGATAGAGCTGGTACATTGCGGATCATCTTGGAGAGACTTGGTGTTAAGACTACTCCGGCCAATGCCACTACTATTCCAAGTGATGTTCCAACATCAGATCCCCACCTTGATCATGAAGGGGGGAGAGAAAGAGAAACAACTGAAAGTGGTGATCAAGAAGATCATGTTGAGGAAGATGGAAGTTCCAGGTCTCCTGATCAAGGTGGGACATCTCATGAGAGAAATGAAGATGCAAGTGGTCAAGGGGAAGAGGAACAAGAAGAAGAGGTAGCACAAGAGGAGCAGCAACCTCTAAGAAGAAGTACAAGGGTCAGGTATCCTCCATCTAATTGGGTGAAAACTGTAAAGATGAAGACATGAAATGCATTGATAGATGAAAGAGATGTGAAGATGGTTATGAGAATGATCAAGATATGTTGGTCCGTACAACTCGTCTACTGTCAACCTAACTTAGACTACACGGCAAGGCATCTTTGAACAAAAGGAATCTGCACGAGAAGCTCTACCAACGGCCAGGAAGAATTAAATAAGGAGAGGAGACCGTTGGAGCCTAATGCCAAGAGAAGATCACATGTCAAGTTAAGGAGAGAGAGGGTTGGCGAGATGTCACTTTCACTCGGCTGTCCGAACTCACTATTCTCTCTCATTCTATTTGTTTAATGTAATTCTATGTCTTCTTGTGTGCAATTCTGGTCTATTTAATGTAAGCTGATATGCCTAATGAAGTAAGGGAGACAACTCCTCTTTTCTCATGTCTGATTCTCTCTTGTCACAAACCTAAGTCTCCCCTCTCTCTCTTTCCTTTACAGATCAAATCTCTCCTTCTCTCCTCTGTTCTTCGTGTTCTTCACATTATTCTTCTTTAAACTCACATGGTATCAGAGCTCTCAAGCTCTTGAGACAAAACTTGCTTCCGCAAATCAACTCTATTTTCTTTTTCCGTTTCAAATCTACTCTTGGCTTACTCCATTTCTCTAAAACTCTTCTTGTATGTACAAGACCTTTCAAGAGAAAATGGAGAATACCAAAACTAAGCGTGTGACCATTCCGGTGAACCTAAAAGGGATTAACTACCTTTAATGGTCGAGATTGGTGAAGACTGCCCTTGGAGGAAGAGGCTTATGGAGTCATGTCTCAACTGGAGAGGCGCCAAAGCAAATCACCCAAGGAGAAGATGGAGAAGAGATTGTTGTGGTTGATGACGATCAATGGAGTCAAGAGGACCTCATGGTGTTGTCAATCATTCAAAACTCTTTGGATCCAGCCATTTTGGAGGCATACTCATACTGTGAAAGCTCTAAGGAGCTATGGGATACTCTCTACAAGGTTTATGGTAACATATCAAAACTTACCCGAGTATTTGAAGTCAAGAAAGCCATTAACTTCCTAAGCCAAGAAGACATGGACTTCACGGCTCACTTTGGGAAGTTTAGGTCCTTGTGGGCTGAGCTTGAGATGCTTAGACCTCCCATGGTTGATCCCAAGACTCTCAATGAAAGGCGTGAAGAGGACAAAGTGTTTGGGCTACTCATGACCTTGAACCCAACCTACAATGATTTAATCAAGCACATACTGAGGGCTGAGAAACTACCAAGTCTTGAAGAAGCTTGCTCTCAGATTCAGAAGGAACAAGGTTCATGTGGCCTATTTGGAGGCAAAGGAGACCTGGTTATGGCAAACAAGACTGAAGCCGTGGCAAACAAGGGAGTGTACAAGCAAGATGAGAGGAAGGTGTGGGTATGTGATCATTGCAAGAAGAAGGGCCATACGAAGGATAAGTGTTGGATTCTCCATCCTCACTTGAAGCCTAACAAGTTCAAGGACCAGAAGAGTCAATACATGGATGCTAGAGTAAACTTCTCAACTGATATTGCTGAACCAGCTACACCATCCGTGTGTTCCTCTATGTGTTCCAATGCTGGAGGTGGTCAAGCGCTCAGAACTCGATGCTCTCATCAAGGCTCTCAAGACAATGCTGGTAAAACCCTTGGTACCTCTTTAAATGCATCATACTGTTTTGGTACATCTCTAGTCACACCAAATATTGCAAAACCTATTATTATAGACTCAGGAGCCTCTCATCATATGATTAGTGATTTAGGACTCATCAGTAACATAACTCCAGCTCTAGGTAATGTTAAAATTGCAAATGGTGATAAGGTACCAATAGAAGGCATAGGCGATCTTAGGCTGTTTAGCAAATAATCCAAAGCTTTTTATATGCCAACCTTTACCTCAAACTTACTATCTGTCAAGAAGGTTCCTACTGATTTAAATTGCAATGTTACCTTCACTCCTAATGATGTCTACTTTCAGGATATTGAAACTAGTAGGTTGCTGGGCAAGGGTGTAACCAAGGGGGACTTGTACCTGCTTGAGGACACCAAGCTGACTTCCGATTTATCTCATGCTTTTAGCTCTGTTTCTACTTTACCTAAAGATGTATTATGGCATGCTAGATTAGGACACCCCCATTCTAGAGCCTTAAACATCATCTTACCTAGTGTTTCGTTTTAAAATGATTGTGAGGCTTGTATTCTAGGAAAACATTGCAGATCAGTGTTCCCTAAATCAATGACAATCTATGATCAATGCTTTGATTTAGTCCATTCTGATGTCTGGTCAGCTCCATGCTCATCTAGAGAACAACATAAATATTTTGTCACCTTTATAGATGAGAAATCTAAGTATACTTGGCTTACAAGATAGGGTCTTAGAAGCTTTTACTAACTTCCAGACCTATGTTACTAATCATTTTAATGTCAAGATCACGATTCATAGATCAGATAATGGAGGGGAATACACCAGCAATGCTTTCAAACAATACCTTGCTAAACATAGAATTATACACCAAACGAGTTGTCCATATACCCCACAGCAAAATTGGTATGGCAGAGAGAAAGAATAGACATCTAATGGAGAGGGCCAGGAGTATGATGTTCCATACAAATGTGCCCAAACGTTATTGGGGAGATGCGGTTGTCACTGCCTCATACCTAATCAATAGAACTCCAACAAAAGTGTTTGGTGATCTCTCGCCATATGAGGTACTAAATAACTCTAAACCATCGATAGATCATTTGCGTGTGTTTGGGTGTGTGTGTTTTGTGTTGATTCCAGGAGAATTAAGGAACAAATTGGAAGCTAAGAGCACAAGAAGTATGTTCATTGGATACTCTCCTAATCGGAAGGGTTACAAATGCTATGTACCTGAAACCAAGAGGGTCCTGGTATCAAGGGATGTTAAGTTTCTTGAAGCAAAGGGATTTTATGAGGATAAGAGCTGGGATGAACTCAAGGATCTCTCTCAATCCACCTCAGATAGAGCACAGAATCTGCGGGTCCTTATGGAAAGCTTAGGTATCAGTATGCCTAAGGAACCAAGTTCAGGAGCTCAGCAAGACAAAGGTGTTCACCAGCTTGATCCTGAGGGGGGGGAGTGAATCAGTAGGACAAGCACCAGAAGGACAAGCACCAGCAGAAGCTCAAGAAGAAGCTCAAGAAGAATTTTTTGACACGGCTGATGCTGATCCAGAACTTCATGATCAAGCTTCAACACAAGGTAATGAATCAGAAACTCAAGAAGATGTTGTTGAGGTCCAGCCATTAAGGAGAAGTACCAGGATCAGGAAGCCACCTTCTAACTGGATCAACACCCGGGTCTACTTCAATGCACAGGCTGTGGCTCATCCCATCCAAGCAGTGTGTTCCTTAGCTCAATATCCCCAAGAGCATGTCGTGTTTATGGGAGAATTGGATCAGGAATACATCCCAAGAACATATGATGAAGCCATGGAAGATTAGGAGTGGAGAGAATCTGTGGGAAGTGAAACAAATGCTATGATCATCAACAATACATGGTATGAGGCAGAACTTCCCAAAGGCAAGAGAGCAGTGACTAGCTGGTGGATTTTTACTATCAAGTATAAGGCTGATGGAACTGTGGAGAGGAAGAAAACAAGGCTGGTGGCAAGAGGGTTTACTGAAACTTATGGAGAGGATTATCTTGACACTTTTGCTCCGGTTGCTAAACTACATACTATCAGAATCCTTCTCTCTTTGGCAGTCAATTTAGAATGGGATCTCTGGCAGATGGATGTGAAAAATGCATTTCTTTAAGGAGAGCTTGAGGATGAAGTCTATATGAAGCCACCACCGGGTTTAGAACACTTGGTCAAGCCTGGAAATGTTCTTAGACTACGGAAAGCTATCTATGGACTTAAGCAGTCCCCTAGAGCATGGTACCATAAAATCAGTACCACCCTTAATGGAAGGGGTTTTGTTAAGTCCTAAGCTGATCACACATTATTTACACTCACCAGTCAGCAAGGTATTGTGGTGATTCTGGTGTATGTAGATGATATTATCATCACAGGCAGTGATAAGGAGGGTATTAACTCAACCAAGACCTTCCTTAAATCAGCATTTAACATCAAGGACTTAGGGGAGCTGAGGTACTTCCTTGGGATAGAGATGTCTCGAACCAAAGAGGGCTTGTTCCTGTCCCAAAGGAAGTACACACTGGACTTATTATCTGAGGCAGGGGATCTAAGTGGAAGAGCTGCAAAAACACATCTAGAAGATGGGTATAAGGTTCTGCGTGAGGGGGAGTTTGAAGATAAACCCCATGAAGACGTCAAGAGCTATAGAAGGATGGTTGGAAAACTCATCTACCTCACCATTACTCAGCCAGACATATGTTTTGCAGTAAACCAAGTGAGTCAACACATGCAATCTCCCAAGGTTCATCATTGGAATATGGTGGAAAGGATTCTAAGATACTTAAGAGAGGCACCAGGCCAAGGGGTTTGGATGGGGTGTAACAAGAGCACTGAGATTGTTGGCTATTGTGATGCTGATTGGGCTGGAGATAGGGTGGATAGAAGGTCCACTACTGGTTATTGCACCTTCATTGGAGGCAATTTAGTAACGTGGAAGAGTAAGAAGCAAAATGTTGTGTCATGCTCCAGTGCTGAGGCTGAGTATAGAGCAATGAGAAATCTTACAAGTGAACTTATTTGGATCAGGAATCTGCTAAAAGACTTTGGGATATAAGCAACTACACCAATCACAATGCATTGTGATAATCAGGCTGCTATACACATAGCTTCCAACAATGTGTTTTATGAGAGGACTAAACACATTGAGGTAGATTGTCATAAGGTCATACAAGCAGTAGAGCAACAAATCATCCTTCCATGCTTTACAAGAAGTGAAGATCAATTGGCAGATATTTTTACCAAGGCAGCCAGCTCTAAAGTTTGTGAGTTCATTCATGGAAAGCTTGGACTCATAGACTTCTCTGCACACTGATCCTCTTAGCCATGAGGGCTTTACTCTTTTTCCTTAACTTGGTTTTATCCCATGCGATTTTACTAGTTAAGGTTTAAATGAGGAAGTCTTCATGGCAATACAAGCTTGATCAGTCCCTATCGTCAAGCTTGAGGGGGAGTGTAAACATGAAGACATGAAATGCATTGATAGATGAAAGATATGTGAAGATGGTTATGAGAATGATCAAGATATGTTGGTCCGTACAACTCGTCTACTCTCAACCTAACTTAGACTAGACGACAAGGCATCTTTGAACAAAAGGAATCTGCACGAGAAGCTCTCCCAACGGTCGGGAAGAATTAAATAAGGAGAGGAGACCGTTGGAGCCTAATGCCAAGAGAAGATCACATGTCAAGTAAAGGAGAGAGAGGGTTGGCGAGATGTCACTTTCACTCGGCTGTCCGAACCCACTACTCTCTCTCATTCCATTTGTTTAATGTAATTCTATGTCTTCTTGTGTGCAATTCTGGTCTATTTAATGTAAGCTGATATGCCTAATGAAGTAAGGGAGACAACTCCTCTTTTCTCATGTCTGATTCTCTCTTGTCACAAACCTAAGTCTGCCCTCTCTCTCTTTCCTTTACGGATCAAATCTGTCCTTCTCTCCTCTGTTCTTTGTGTTCTTCACATTATTCTTCTTTAAACTCACAAATACTCGGGTGTATTATAATGCACAAATTGTTGAACACCCCTTTCAAGCTGTGTGCTCGTTTGCTGAGTTCCCTAAAGAGCATTGTGCCTTTGTTGCAACTCTTGATGGGAATCAAGTTCCAAGGAGTTATGAGGAAGCCATGGAGGACAAGGAATGGAGAGAATCTGTTAAGAGTGAAGCTGATGCTATGATAATCCGTTGATGAGGGGTGCTTCGGATCGGGAGTAAAGTTATAGGGTAAAAAATGGTGAGACTTGGTATGAGAGGAGTCTTCCAAAAGGGAAAAAGGCAGTGACAAGCAGATGGATATTCACTCTCAAGTTCTTGCCAAATGGGAAGATAGAGAGGAAGAAGACTCGCCTAGTTGAAAGAGGTTATACTCAAACTTATGGAGGGGATTATGTGAATACCTTTGCTCCTGTGGCCAAGCTTCATACCATAAGAATCATCTTATAAGTGGCTGTGAATCTTGAGTGGGGCTTGTGGCAGATGGATGTGAAGAATGCCTTCTTGCAAGGAGAGCTTGAAGAGGAAGTCTATATGCATCCACCACCAGGCTTAGAACACTTAGTTAAAGAAGGGAGTGTGCTGAGGTTAAAGAAAGCTATCTATGGGCTAAAGCAATCTCCTAGAGCCTGATATAACAAGCTGAGCACCACCTAGAATGGGAGAGTATTCAGAAGGTAAGAATTGGATCATACTCTTTTCACTCTCAACAACAACTCAGGTATTGTTGTCCTTCTAGTTTATGGTGATGATATCATCATAACTGGAAGTGATAAGCTGTGGGAACCGAAATCCACCTACTGTCAATAAATCGTAAAAAAGGAAACTTGGGGAAAACCCTAAGTTTCCAGAGGAACCGGCTGTCTGCAGAACCGCACAACAAAGATTAAGAAAACGATAAACTTAGAATTTAAAAGAGAATAAACGAAATTGACAGCAAAGAGGTTCTTATTCCGAATCTGGGTAAAAACTGGTACAAAAAGAGTCGCCGAAAAGTCTAAGAACGAAAAACCCTAGTTGAGTCGCAGCTCGCTAACAGAAAACGGAAATATTCCTAAATGCTAATTTTGGTGGTGAGAGCTCTGAAAATCGTGTCTGTGCTTCTACCCTATGCTTCCTGCTTATATACTCGCTTAGGCGGTTTTAGTCTTTCCATTTCGCCCGAAACCGAATATATCAGGAAGTTTCCATTTCTGTCGATCCTTCCTATTCTTCGGCGGAAATCTTCTATTTATCTTCAAACTTGCCTTTTGTCTTCTGTCTGCGAATAAATCATCAAAACGTTATCGTATCTTTGGGTTTGATTTCGTTAATATCGCGAGGTGGGTCTTTATCGTGTTTTAGGACCTTTCGGTCCATTTTACGATAAAAACCGTTTTACGACTTTATACGAGACCGTTTTCTGATCCGATGCCGTTTTTACAATTTTCTCGACGTTTTTTATTAAAAACGCGTTTTTTATGATCTTAACGAAAAATCTTGGATAAATCGTATAGTTTAGGCGATGTTCGGTGTCTTGCTTAACCGTTACCGTTTTATACGATTTCTTCGAGTTCTCTTCGAGAAAGCGGAGTGATAGAACCAAAATAAGGAGGATCACTTTAGTTGGGTGTTTGATATGCACCAAGAAGGAAAACGGCACTTCTGGAACTGAGATGGATTGAAAGGATCGTCAAGAGATGCGGAATGGCTCTTGATATACCCACGATCTAAGGCTAACCACCTAAGAAATGATGAATGTGTTGGCTAACCACCAAACAACACACAAAGATGAAATGGCTGACCAGCAAATCAACAAGCCGGTTCACACCAATGAACTAGCTAAAGAACTCTCTCTCTCACTCAGAGAAGAATAAAATTAAACTCAAAAACATAGACTGATTTTATTCATAGAAGAGTTTACATATTTATACTACTTGTGGTCAAAAGAAATGAAGAGTTTTTGAAGAAAACTAGAAACTTAGAAAACACAAACAAAGACTAAGACTTTTGACTAAAAATAAGTGTGTTGTTGAATGCCCCTTGATATGACCACGACTTTGACTCCTTTTGTTGATATTTCTTGATGCAAATGGGCAGAATGCCATCAGCAAAAGCCTGGTCGAATTTGGTGTAAAACGGACCCAAATTGAATTTGTTATGAATTTTTCTGTGGGCTGAAAAAGGTCCATTTCGCCCAGCAACTAAACCAGCTCCATCTTCAGTGTCACTTAGCTCACTCAGCTCATCCAGCTCACCCAAGTAAGTGTCATCTAATGGGGATACCTCGGTTGAATTGAGTTGGTCGACAAGATCGTCTCCTTGGGCCGGTTCTATGATCCGAGCAGGTCGGTGCTCAAACCGGGGCGCATCATTCCCTCTCTCTTCAAAAAGATTTATCCTCAAATCTGTAACATTAAAAGGAAAGGGGTTATAAGAAAATGAATCTTACTTAGAACATTTATCACCTTGATTTTGGTTCGGTTTTTGAATGGAATAAGAATTTTCTTGGTTTGCTTGATGACCACGGTTTTGTTCTTCATCTGATCCCTCCATTGGCTCATGTTTGAAGTCATTAAAAATTGGTAAAGACTCCTCCTTTTCTGGCTCGGTTTTAATGTTCTCATTCTCCAATGTCACCAACAGTTTTTGCTTTTGACACTTGTTAGCATAATGACCGATTCTATGGCATTTGAAACACCTGGTAGAATGAGCTTTGCTTGTGGGTTTCACAACTTTGCTTTTATCAGAAGACAACACATTAGTTTTCAAATCAGAATTTGGAAGAGAAGAAAAATTACTTTGCTGTTTTGGTGCAGAAGAAGTGTTGGTATTTCCCTTCTTTTTGAGTTGCCGGATAGCATGAATTGCCTTATGCAACATCTTCTCCAAACTGGCATAAATCTGAATCTCACTGTGATCTAACACATCACGGGTGCTTCTCTTGGATTTGGTGAAAGGACGATCACCACTTCTGACCCACTTCTCATCATTATCGGACCTGTTTTGTCTCTTTCCTTGTTTCTGCACAAAATCAAATCCATTAGAAGCAAACTGTTTCTTAGCAAAAATCAATTGCTCCTTTTCAAAAACAGTTTTAAAAGGAAAGTAGACGTCGTCTTGTAGTGGTTTTGATTTCTTGAGAAGTCCAAACATCCTGAAACACTTAACAAACGTTAGCAAATAAAAATCCTCACACTCTCAAAGTGTTTAGCTCACGAGTTTTAGATGGTCACTCAGAGTTCTTTCACTGGTTCAAAGGATGATAGGCAGTCAAAATTCAGCAATCAAAAACCCAAAACAATCTTTGTGGTAAAAGAAAAGAGAAATAAAGATGAAGAGATTTTATTTTATTTTATATGGATCCGCCTTAACTGTCCTAAGGCTGGGTTTCTCTTCAGCCAGCAGGCTTTCTCTTCCACCCTAAATTGAAGGATCACTCTAAGGTTGGTGGATTGGATAAGCCTTGCACTGAATGAGCTGGAAAGCACAAACAATCAAGGGATGTGGATCGAATGGTGACACAAGAGGTGCGGAAAGTCTCTTGATATTACCAACTTCTAAGCCCGAAGACATGACACACTCCGACGACTCAAAAGATAAGATGTTCGATGAAGAACAAATGATTCAACAAGTTAAAGGAAAATGTTTTTATTAAAAACTTGTATGATTTGAAATAATGCAAAGCAAGCCTTTATATAATAGGCTGTGGGTTAGACCAAAGGTCTAAACTTATTCTAGGAAATACTAATATCATAAATATGGTGGACTTGACCAAAGACTAAGACTTGACCAAATTTTGAAGGTTGTGGTCGCAAAACTCTTCAGCTGGTTGTGTCCTTTCGCATGGTTCAAGATCTCGGAATTGCCGTCAGATTGATATATTATACAACTAGGACTTATATTTTCTTGGTGGGTCTTTCTTGGACAAATCCAAACACTGATATATTGAGCATAAGGCTTCCACGTTCTACATCAAGCCCATTAGCTTCTCTCGGTCTAGAACTTCATGGATCAAACCGATAAGGCCCATAAAATGCCCATTAAGCCAAGCTATGATCAGTTGCTTAGCTGGTTTGTACCTTAAGCTCCTCTTAGAGACATAGCTGCTGATCTGGGTCGCATCATTCCCTTCTCCTTTAAAAGGATTTGTCCTCAAATCCGAACCATCTAGGATGAATGAACCGACATGGTTTTGCTCAGCCAAGGTGTTTCTACTTTTCTTGTGCACACATGCCCCTATTCCAGGCTCAAAGATGAATTGTTGTAGATCCTCTACAGGTCTCAGTAGCTCACTTGGGTCGTACTCCTTGCAAACGAATGGCTGAACCAGTTTATCACTTGATAAAGAACCGAGAATATCACCTGAATCATAAGCGGATGTGAGATATTTTTCATGATCAGCTTCTGGTCCTCTATCCACCACATCTTCAGCCACTTTTTGGAAATTTAGGAGAACACTTACAGCCTGTGGTTCTTCCTCCTCATCAAAGATTGGACCGAGATTTTCCTTAGATTCTGCTCGGACATAAACAGTCGATAGCTCCGGTTCGATATATTTGGCCTCCTGATCTTCTTCTAAAGCTGAATATGGACGTGGGTTTGTGATCCTTTGATGGATCTTAGCTTTGAAAATCTCCAGCCATCTCTTAGTAGATGGAGTCTCTACAACCGGTTTTGATTGTGGCTTTTGGACTGCCTTCTTTATGCTGCTCGTTCTAAATCCCAGTGAACCAGAATCAAGGGAGATTCGTGTACCTTCTCTGCTGAGTGGTTTCTTCCATTTGTCTCTCTCAGGTCGTGACTTCTTGGCTTCCTTCCCTTGCTCACGCTCATATTGTGCTTTCATCTCGGCTGTGCGTTTGTTGTACCTCCATTATTGCAACTTTTCTTCTTGTATTTTGCTCGCTGACTCCTCTGCATGGTTGATCAGTAGCCCAAACACATGTGATCTCTTAGAAGATGAAGGGTTAAGAATGCTTGGCTTCTCTTCAGGGTTTCTCTTTAGTAGTCCAAAAGACACATAAGATCTCTTAGAAGATGAAGAGTTACGAATGGCTGGTTGTGAAAAATGATGAACCTCAGAGTGGCTCTGATACCACATGATACGCCCTAAATTGAAGGATCACTCTAAGGTTGGTGGATTGGATAAGCCTTGCACTGAATGAGCTGGAAAGCACAAACAATCAAGGGATGTGGATCGAATGGTGACACAAGAGGTGCGGAAAGTCTCTTGATACTACCAACTTCGAAGCCCAAAGATATGACACACTCCGACGACTCAAAAGATAAGATGTTCGATGAAGAACAAATGATTCAACAAGTGAAAGGAAAATGTTTTTATTAAAAAGTTGAATGATTTGAAATAATGCAAAGCAAGCCTTTATATAATAGGCTGTGCGGTAGACCAAAGGTCTAAACTTATTCTAGGAAATACAAATATCATAAATATGGTGGACTTGACCAAAGACTAAGACTTGACCAAATTTTGAAGGTTGTGGTCGCAAAACTCTTCAGCTGGTTGTGTCCTTTCGCATGGTTGAAGATCTCGGAATTGCCGTCAGATTGATGGATCAAACCGATAAGGCCCATCAAATACCCATTAAGCCAAGCTATGATCAGTTGCTTAGCTGGTTTGTACCTTAAGCTCCTCGTAGAGACATAGCTGCTGATCTGGGTTGCATCACGGAGTTTTACTGTTTTTATCGTAGAATTCGAACGATAAGTCGGATCGAGACGAAACGAGAGACATTTCGCTCGTGGTTCAGAATGTGACCGTGTCGAAGGACGTAAGGTTCGAATCGAGGATGCGGGAGATCTGGAAGATCTCTAGTTCGCCAGCAGGCGAACTAGTCGGGGAGTGCCTAGTTCGCCTGCTGGCGAACTAAGCCAGCTTGGCTTAGTTCGCCAGCAGGCGAACTAGTCGGGAAGCTTCTAGTTCGCCTGCTGGCGAACTAGTCGTGACTAGTTCGCGTTTTGCGGCGGTTTTGGTTTTTCGCGGTTTTGTAAAACGTTTTCTCGAGTTTTATAAAACGACTTCTCGAGTTTTATAAAATGATTCTCGAGTTTTATAAAACGATCTTCAAGTTTTATAAAACGGCTTCTCGAGTTTTATAAAATGATCTTCGGGTTTTATAAAACGATCTTCGAGTTTTATAAAACGGCTTCTCGAGTTTTATAAAACGATTTTCGAGTTTTATAAAATGGCTTCTCGAGTTTAATAAAACGATCTTCGAGTTTTATAAAACGGCTTCTTGAGTTTTATAAAACGATCTTCGAGTTTTATATAATGGCTTCTCGAGTTTTATAAAACGATCTTCGAGTTTTATAAAACGGCTTCTCGAGTTTTATAAAACGATCTTCGAGTTTTATAAAATGACTTCGAGTTTTATAAAACGACTTCTCGGGTTTTATAAAACGGCTTCTCGAGTTTTATAAACTGATCTTTGGGTTTTATAAAATGACTTCGAGTTTTATAAAACGATCTTCGAGTTTTATAAAACGGCTTCTCGAGTTTTATAAAACGATCTTCGAGTTTTATAAAACGACTTCGATTTTTATAAAACGACTTCTTGGGTTTTATAAAACTATTCATTTTGTATTCTTGCGCGGAATTTTGACTATTGATTCCGTCGTACCGATTTTGACCCCAACAGTTAGCCCCCCAGCTCGTAAGAATCGTGGGGTTCATGCGAGTGGATCGAGCTTGTTTGGCGAGTTTGGTAGAATTAGGCGAAAATTTAATGGCCATAAGTGCAAGGGTGAATAGTAAATTTCTTCCTTATAAGTAGATGGAGTAAAATTTTGAATTCTTTACCCCATTCTCTAAAACTTATCCAAGAAACTTTTCTCTCTACTTTCTTTGAGTTTATTTCTTTCAGGATCTTCAAGCATGTTTTCAAGAAGAAGGAATCGTTCCTCAACTAGCTCCAATTCTCGCAATTCTGAGGGAACGAGCTCGCAGCCTCCAGTTTCAGCTCCGAAAGAAGAGTATTCGTCTCCGTTAATCGATCCGACTGACAATGCGGCTTTTTGGGCGTTGGGAGATGAGTCGAGGTCTGCTAGGCCTGGGACTTGGGTTCCAGCTCTGTCGGGCGTCGATCAAACTTCCGGATATCCGAACTCGGCTCCTTTTAACAGTATCGACTACATGCACGAATTTTGCCGACTTCCAGAGGTAGTCGAGTTTCGTCTCCCCCTCGCCGGGGAGGGAGACAAGGATGCGCCCAAAGGTTTTTTCACATGTTACAACATTTTCTTGCAACAATGCCATTTATGGTTTCCGATCCCGGGGATCATTGTTCGTTACCTTCGCAGGCTGGGGCTATCGATCAGTCAGCTGACTCCCCCCGGTTTAAAGCAACTCGTTGGTCTCTTGACGCTGAGTTATGAGCAGGGAATTACCCTTAGCGTCGATCATCTCGAGGGTCTATTGAAGCCCACAGGGCAGTCGCAGAGGATCACTCTATGCCCTCGTGACGAAATTGTTACGGGCTGCTCAACGATCTCTCCTTCTTGGAAGAAAAATTTCTTCTGTATTCGTATTGACAGTGCGTCAGTTGAGGAGGATTGCATTCCGATTTTTACGACCGTATGGGGTTGGAAAGGTATGTGATTCGAGTTCATACGAATCTTCTTCCTCTTGTTGTTTTTTTTTTTTTTTATTCGTTTCTGTTTTTCTGCAGTGACCAACCCTTTGCCTCCGTATCCTGTGGATCTCCAGAACATCACCACTTCTCTCAAACGTGGTGAAGTTGTCTGCTGCAGTTTTTCTCCACAATGCGTCCGCCAAGCGGTTGCCCTCTTCCGATCTCGACTCTTTGCGGATTTTCCGATTTATGAAGAAGATCCGTTTATCGGGGAGTTTATTCTGTATGTTCCCTCGATGAGGAATGGTAAGTCAAGCTTTCGAAGGGATAAAAATCCGGTTGTTGAAGATGACGATTCTGAACGTGCGGCCTCTCCTAAAAATATTCTTAAGGACTTCCTTGATAGTCAAACGGAAGAAGGTGTCTGGATGAAAGCGGGCGGATCATCGACCTCCCATTTTCCGAACGTTGACCATGATCAAGTCCCGGAGTTTACTAGGGGGTCTGAGAAAGCTAAGGAGGTACGTGTGTTTATTATTTTCTTTTTCGAGCGATTTTATCATGGGATGATGTCACTTAATTCTTTTCTTTGGTAGGGTTTCCTTGTCATGAGCCGGGACCTAGATAGCCGTACTGCTGAAGCTCGCCTTGCCGAGTTTCGAGCAAACATGGCTGAAAAAGAAGTTGCCTGTCTTCGGGCAGAGGTCGAGGCCAACCGAGCCGAAGAAGTGGTTGTGAGGGAGGTTGCTCGCGTGAGGGATGAGTGTGCGGCTAGATCTCGCCGCGCTAAGGAGCTTTCTGACCAAAGGATTCGTTGTGCTCGTCGTGCGGGCAAACGAGAGGTTGCCGAAGAGATGAAGGCTCGTCGTGAGCGATTTGCAACTGGTTGTTCGGATGCCGAAGTTGTTCAACGGGCGCACGGTGATTATCGCGAATGTCGCAGGATCGTTCGTGGGTTATCCTTAACTCAGAATGAAGGGTATTCGTTTTCTGAGGAATTCCCCGTGCGGCAGGGATACTTGGATCGGGAAAGAGATATGCAGCCCGAACTTTTCGACCTTAGGGCGCGCATGTGGGATCAGTGGAAACCCATTGTGGTGTCGCTGGATTCAGTCAAAGTTGGACCTGGGATACCGGATGTGGATGGTGAAGTCGATCAGTCCGCGTTTGATGACTTCAATGTGTGATGTTATTGGTTTTTCGATTTCATCGGTTTTTTTCCGGGACTGGCCGTTGGTGGTTTTGAATCCCTGCCGTTGGACAGTTTGTATTCGGAGATTTTCTAATAAGAAAGTATTTTCTAAGTATGAAATTCGTGTTTTGTTTTAGATGTAGAGGGAAGAATACGAGTTGTCATCTCGTATCTCACTCTTTGGTGTAAATCGTAAGATTCATTAACTCGGGAGGTTTCGATTTTCGCGAGTGTTTAGATGTGGGCGAAGAGACATGCCTTTAGGATCTCGATTCATGCCTTGAGACATTAGCGACCAGTGTGCTGGGTTTAGGGCAAGACCTAGGTTTACTTTCGGATCGAGGCTATGCGATGACTAGTCGGCTTTCGTTTTGCCCGTTGCGATTTTAACCTGACTCCATACCGATTTAGAATCCGCGATAGGTTCTCGGCTTATACGATTCGTATTGTTGGAATCGAGCATCTCACCGGGAACAATTTCTAAGTTGCCCGGAAATGCTGACCAAAAATTTGGATTTCTTTTATAGTGCGGTTTTTTATCCTAGTCGGATGTATGCGGCCCGATAGGTCGATGCGTTTGTTTAGGACGGCTAGGGTGCTCGACGGGGCCAATCGCCGAGCGTTCGTGTTTTTATAGTCGCGGACGGACTTGGGGAAATATTTTTCTTGAGAGTTTAGGCGACGTCTCGCCAGTTCTTTCTGAAAATATTTTGATATGCAAGTTTTATAAAAACGATTAAATAGTTGTTACTGCGGAAGCGATTTTCCGGATGTTTGGAATTTTTTGCGTTTTTTAATGGTAGCAGAGATATTCTAACTTTGTCTTTATTAAAAATTTCGAAAATTTTTCGATTACAAAGCGAAATTTTTTTTAAAAAAATATTTGGGAGTATACGAATACTCGTATACTCACCCACTCCCCCCCCCCCCCGTTTTGGAAGGGGGGATAGCTGAACTCGTCTTTAGGCGAGCTACCTACGTATTCCTTTCGGAAATCAAGCCATCTCGTAGTTCTGATTGTTTGCGCGAGTGTGCTTACTCGGCTGTCGCAGACTTCTCGATCGCTTCAGTTGCGGGATCGATGTCTTTGTCCGGGATTGTCTCCTCCGGCCGGGTGGAAGCGATGGGTGCGGGAACTTCTGGTTTCTCAACCGTTGCTTGCTTTGGGTCGTTTTCTGCGGGTGGTGGCGTGACCTTTGCCCGTTTTGGTTTCACGATTGCTACCGCCAATTGCCTCAGCTTATGTTCGGCCAGGAAGCAGGATCACGATTGTCTTTGGCATCCCCAAATTGCTGCGAGTCCCGCAGGTGTTGGGAATTTGATGCTTAAGTGGTATGTTGACAGAACCGCCTTCATGGAATTTATCCAAGGCATTCCCATGATCACATTGTAGATAGCCGGGAAATCGACTACCGCGAAGTTAACGATTTTCGTCACCTCTTTTGCGGCAACCGGTAGTCGGATTGATCCCAGGGTCATCGAAGTCTCGCCGGAGAAACTGGTCAACGGTTTTGGAATTGGCTCCACTTCCGAGAGGTCGATTACCATGTGTGCTAACATGTTGCGGAAGATGACATTGACTGTACTTCCGTTATCGACCAGAATTTGAGCGACCTCTAGATAGCTTATCACCAATTCGATGACAAGGGGATCGGCATGCGGTTGGTCAATTCCGCCAGTTTCAGCATCGTCGAACGAGATTACCCCTTTTGGAGAGTCATCCGTCGGCACCTTCTAACTCGAGCCGGTTTCGGCTTTACGTTGGTAGGATTTGATTGACGAGACGGTGTCATTGTAATATTGCGATTCACCGATAATCATGTTGTTTTTTCGGCGGTTAGCGTCGTTACACTTCTCGTCTTGTCTTCGCCCGCGTTTTTTGCCCGACTGGTTTCCCTGAGGTGGGGTTTCCGCTCGCGCGTTTTTGTCGTTCTTCGAAAGGCGATCTGAATAGCGGAAGAGATCCTTGACACTGGATATCTCGGAGAGTTCTCCCGCGACTAATTTGGCGGCAAGTCTGGCGCCGAGAACTTTGCAGTTCACGGTGGAATGCCCACGGGTTTGGTGGAGGTCGCAGAAATAATTCTCATCGTAATTTGAATTTCTCGTCCACGTGTTACTCGTGGTTCGCCCTTGCTCCGATCCAGAGTTGATGGCTTAGTTGTGCGCCCCTTGGAGATCCCGACCCTCGTGATGGACGAATTTGTCGTTACGAGAATTCCTCTTTTTCTACTTCTGCTCGGACGCGTTATCCTTTGCGGACGTTTTCGTCGGCTTATGCTTCTCGGACAGGATTCTAGTCTCCTCTTCGATGGTTATGAAGTCAGTGGCCTTATGGAGCGCATCCTGGATCGTCCACGGTTTCTCGAGAGTTATCCACTTGCGGAATTTCGATTTATACCAGAGCGATTTCCTTAACGCGTCGATGGCGGCTTTGTCGCTAATCCCGCTAACCCTAGCCATGACGAGTTTGAACCTACTCATGAAATCGCGGAGAGATTCATCCTCCTTCTGCACCAAGCTCCAGAGGTTGGCGTCGGAGGTATCCGGATTAATGAACATCGAGTATTGCTTCAGGAATTCCAAAGCCAGTCGACGGAAACTTCCGATCGAATTTCGCCTAAGTTTGGCGAACCTTTCGAGCGCTGCTCCTTCTAGGTTTTCGACGAAGAGGCGCCAGTAGCCTGCGTCCTTTTCGTGGTCCTTGAGCTTCGCTCGTCCCATGGTGATCTGGAATGCTTGTAGGTGTGCTTTGGGATCGGACGTCCCGTCGTAAGGTTGCACCTTAAGTTTTCCAGGATCGGGCAGTATGATCTCGGTGATGCGAGCCGTGAAGGGCGTTTTCCGAGACTCGTACAGTAACCGATCGATTTCAGGTGCGGCGCTGGTAGCGTGATGAATCTGAGATTTCACCGCTTTTACCGCTGCGGCCGTTTTAGTGATGTATTCGCGGAGATCGCGAATCTCGGTCAGATTGCCAGCAGTTTTCCGACCTTTTCGGCGTTTGCTGTGAGTAACCAGAGATTGCTCCTCGGCGGTTTTTGCGTATCGCGCAAAGTCGAGTTCCCCCTCGTCTTTAGTAAAAGAATGTTCGGGAGAAGACTCCGGCAGAGGACTTCGAGTTTTTCTTCTCCTAGGATGGACGTCAGCGTCTTCATCTGATGAATCGGCCTGATCGCTTGTCTCCAGGTTAACCCTTTCGATGCCGTCGCCCTCGGTCTCCTGTTATCTTTTCCGGAGTCCTTTTCCGGTAAATTACCCTGCTCGGTTTTGGGAAGATCCGTAGGAGCGCCGAAATCGAGCCCCTTCCGCGGATCTTAGTAGTTCCGCGAGGGCGAATTGCTCGGGTTTTCGCGGTTAGGGTTTCAACCCGTTTCACGAGCGAACCAATGAGCTTTTCTTGCTCTTCCGATTTTTTGTTAAACTCGGAAAGCATCTTTTCGATGGTCTCAGCGTTAGCGTTTGTAGCGTTGGCCGCGGACACATTTTGTGGTGGTGGTGTTTCAAAGTTTTCGAGTTCGTTTTGAGTTTGGTTGTCACCAGTCATCGTTTCTTCGTGGACATGTTGCGGCTTCGGTGTAAGATAGATCCGACCCCCCCTCCTTCTAGCGCCAAACTGTGGGAACAGAAATCCACCTACTGTCAATAAATCGTAGAAAAGGAAACTTCGGGAAAACCCTAAGTTTCCAGAGGAACCGGCTATCTGCAGAACCGCATAACGATGATTAAGAAAAAGATAAACTTAGAATTTAAAAGAGATTAACGAAATTGAGTGCAAAGAGGTTCTTATTCCGAATCTGCGTAAGAACTGGTACAAAAAGAGTAGCCGAAAACTCTAAGAACGAAAAACCTTAGTTGAGACGCAGCTCGCTAACATAAAACGGAAATATTCTTAAATGCTAATTTTGGTGGTGAGAGCTCTGAAACGAGAGACGAAACGAGAGTCGGATCGAGACGAAACAGGAGACGAAACGAGAGACATTTTACCGTGGTTCAGAATGTGACCGTGTCGAAGGACGTAAGGTTCGAATCGAGGATGCGGGAGATCCGGGAGATCTCTAGTTCGCCTGCTGGCGAACTAAGCCAGATTGGCTTAGTTCGCCAGCAGGCGAACTGGTCGTGACTAGTTTGTGTTTTGCGGCGGTTTCGGTTTTTCGCGGTTTTGTAAAATGATTTCTCGAGTTTTATAAAACTACTTCTTATAAAATGATTCTCGAGTTTTATAAAACGATCTTCGAGTTTTATAAAACGACTTCTCGACTTTTATAAAACGATCTTCGGGTTTTATGAAACGATCTTTGAGTTTTATAAAACGGCTTCTCGAGTTTTATAAAATGATCTTCGAGTTTTATAAAGCGGCTTCTCGAGTTTTATAAAACGATCTTTGAGTTTTATAAAATGGCTTCTTGAGCTTTATAAAACGATCTCCGGGTTTTATAAAACGATCTTCGAGTTTTATAAAACGGCTTCTCGAGTTTTATAAAACGATCTTCGAGTTTTATAAAACGATCTTCGAGTTTTATAAAACGATCTTCGAGTTTTATAAAACGATCTTCGAGTTCTATAAAACGGCTTCTTGAGTTTTATAAAACGATCTTCGAGTTTTATAAAATGGCTTCTCGAGTTTTATAAAACGATCTTTGAGTTTTATAAAACGGCTTCTCGGGTTTTATAAAACGATCTTTGAATTTTATAAAACGATCTTCGAATTTTATAAAACGATCTTCGAGTTTTATAAAACGATCTTCGAGTTTTATAAAACGATCTTCGAGTTTTATAAAACGATCTTCGAGTTTTATAAAACGATCTTCGAGTTTTATAAAACGATCTTCGAGTTTTATAAAACGATCTTCGAGTTTTATAAAACGATCTTCGAGTTTTATAAAACGACTTCTAGTTTTATAAAACGACTTCTTGGGTTTTATAAAACTATTCCTTTTGTATTCTTGCGGGGAATTTTGGCTATTGATTCCGTCGTACCGATTTTGACCCCAACATAAGGCAGGTAATCAATCTACTAAAGACTTCCTTAAAAGTGTTTTTGATATTAAAGATTTGGGAGAAATGAAATACTTCCTTGGTATTGAGATATGTAGATCCAAGGAAGGATTATTCATGTCCCAAAGGAAACACACTCTTGATCTGTTGAAAGATGCAGGAAAGCTTGGAGGGAAGGTGGCTAAAATGCCTTTAGAAGATGGATATAAGTCTCCACGTGAGGGGGAGATAGAAGACAGCAAACCATTTGATGATCCTATGCTCTCCAGTAAGCTATTTGGTAAGCTGATTTACTTGACTATTACACGGCCTGATATTTGTTTTGCTGTGAACCAGGTTAGCCAACATATGCAAATACCAAAGGAGCATCATTGGGAGATGGTGAACCGGCTCCTAATGTACTTAAATGGAACTTAAGGCCTTGGTGTGTGGATGGGGTGCAATGCGAGTACAGAAGTTGTATGTTACTGTGATGCAGATTGGGCTGGAGATAGGGCAGATAGAAGATCAACCACAGGCTACTGCACTTTCATAGGAGGTAACTTGGTTACATGGAAGAGTAAGAAGCAGAAGGTTGTGTCATGCTCAAGTGCTGAAGCTGAGTATAGGGCCATGTTGAAGCTTACAAATGAATTAGTGTGGATCAAAGGGATACTGAAGCAGGTGGAGATAGATCAAGCTGCACCAATGACTATGCATTGTGACAACCAGGCGGCCATTCATATAGCTTCTAACTCAGTGTTCCATGAGAGGACAAAGCATATAGAGGTTGATTGTCACAAGGTAAGGCAGATGATCATTCTTGGAGTTGTCTTACCTTGTTATACAAGGAGTGAAGATCAGTTGGCTGATGTCTTTACTAAGGCTGCAAGACAAAAGACCATGGAGTCCATCCATACCAGGTTGGGAGTCATGGATCTTACTATACCCAGCTAATCCCCTCGCCATGGGGCCTTTACTCTTTTCCTCATTAGGGTTTTATCCCAAAAAGGGTTTTCTCTAGTGAGGTGTTTAATGAGGAAGGTGCTCATGGCATTCCAAGCTAGACTTGTTTCACATGGTCTAGCTTGAGGGGGAGTGTTGAGTTGAGATGAGTTATATAAGAAGGAGGATGAGTGATTAAGTATAAGAGAGGAAAAGAAGTGTAAGAAACCTAATTTGGAGTAATGTGTACGGATGTGTACGAACATGACTTGGTCCGTACACATGAGAAGCTTGGTGATCAAGTAAGAGAAAGGCATGAGTTGAGATGACTTGGTATAAGAGAGAAGGTGTGAGTTAGAGACACTCCACACGGAAGAGAAGGTCTGCTTTATGTTAGTGACCGTTTAAAGATAAGGTTGGAGCCTAATGCAAGTTGTATGCTAGCTGGAAAGTAAAAGGGATCAGTCCAAGATGCTTAAGGGATCAAACGTGTGGAGGATCTCATCCATTCATCTCAAAAGTGTCTTGTTGACTCTACATGCTTAGTCTTACATCCTATCCTCTCTACACACGAAAACCCTCATCTAATCTCTTATATATATTTGTAATCTCTCACTCAGATTAATTAAGAAAGTATGAGTTCATTTTGTTCTTAGTCTCTTGGTTCATACTTTACTCAAATCTTGTTATCTTTGTCTAATCTTCTCCAAATCTCTTCACAAGTCTTTTATTCTCTTTATTAAGTCTTAACTTACTCAGATTACATAAAAACATTAATAAATGAGGAACCTTTAAAGCAGAGAGTTGCTGAGAAAGATCAGATAGCAAGATTGGCTGAGATTCATCTAAAGGCGGAACCTTTAAAGGAGAAAGCTGCTGAAGGTCAGACAGCAAGTTTGGAAGTTCATGAAGCCAAAGGGGTGATCAGTGGCTTGAGACAAGGAAAGGATGAGCTTTATCAGCTTGTGTGGAGGCTGAAATAAGTGTGGCTGGAGCTTATGGCAAGGCCAAAAGTAGTTCAAGAAAGAAGAGAACAAGATGATATCTTTTGCTTTCTTGTGAATGAAATGTGTGAGTTTGTTTAATACACTCCTAGGATGCTCCTTTGGTTGATGGGATGATAGATCCTTGCAAGAACGAATCAAGGACTCAAGTTCTTCAAGGCTGTGGATCGAATGGTGACACAAGAGGGATGAGAGATCTCTTGATACTCCTAGATGACTAGATCGAATATTACACACCGAGATAGACACCCTTAAGGCTCTGGATATTACACACCAGAAGAACACTTGCAAGACTAAGGCAGCCGCAAGATGAACAAGAAAAGGTTTTGATAAAAAGATTGCATACCTCTTAGGGTTCTCGTACAAACATATATATAGGGAACTTAAAGGAACATGCTCCTTTAGTCACGGAAATGTGTAACATAAAAACCATAGTCTAAAAAGATAACATAAGATAGAATAGATAAGTCTTCAACTAGTCCTTGACCGAGATAGCACTTACGGGATATGTAAGGCAAGTCATGGCCTCGTTAAAAACCTTCCTCCAGGAAAACCTCGTGGGACAAAACCTAGAACAAGGAAAAGAGCACACACGAAGTATCTTGCCTAAACACTAACTCAGTTTGATGGGGAGATAGGTTGAATGGTGGTCAAGACATCTCAGACCATCAAACCTTGTCCAAAACTTTCTTCTTGTTGCATAGATGTGATGAGTAAACCTCCAATGATCTCCTTGAGCTTCTTAGCTCTATCTCGGGTCATGGGACTTTCTGGAGTGGTCAGGACTTTATCATCAGCTTGCTTCTCCATGGTGTCATCAGTTGGATCTCCTAGAGTCTCATCATCTTCATAAACAAGCTGGTCCATGATCGCATCATCCCCTCCCTCTTGAAAAGGATTTGTCCTCAAATGTGGTTCATCATCAACTTAACTTGGAGATCAAGTTTATAGGCATTGTCATTGATCGTTTGAATGATCTCAAACGGTCCATCAATCCTTGGCATCAGCTTGGACTTTCTCTCATTTGGGAACCTTTCCTTCCTTGGTTAAGGCAGTATACAAACCGTCAGATTGAACCTTGGACTTTGCTTGTTTGCAAGTAGCACACCTTCCGCAGATTCTTTCAACATCTCTCTTCATGTGAGGCCAATAGAAGTGCACCTGCAAAACCTTAAGACTCTTGGCAATACCAAAATGTCCCATTAGACTGCCTCCATGGGATTCCCTAACAAACAAATCTTTTAAAGATAAATTAGGCACACACAATCTATTATCATAGAACAAGAATCCATCTTGTCTAAAATAATGACCTGCAGCAAACTTCTCAAAAGACATATAAGCTTCTTTAAAGTCAAGATCGGTTTCATACATGTCTTTAATCTGTTCAAATCCTAGCAACTTAGCATCAAGAGTAGTCAAGAGTATTGTTTTCAGAGGTTTAGAGGATTTGTGAGCTAAATAAAGAGGTTAGAGAAAGATTTAAGAAGAAAAGAAGAAATGAAGAGATTAAGAGAGATTAGGCAAGAATGGTAATAAGATTCAATAGTAACTTAGAGAGAATAATGAGACTCAAAAGATTGCTTAGTATTAGATTAATTAGAGATTACAACATATATAGCTCAGAGCTTAAGGGTTTTCGTGTACACAAAGTCATAAAGGTATGATGCCAAGCATGTGAAGTCAAGGAGAGAAGGCGCGCCTATTTCAAATGATTGTAGGAGAATGCTCACACCATTGATGCCAATGGCATCTTGACTGGATCCTTTCCAGCTTGTAAAGGTAAAGTGCTCTTCCCTTATCCACAAACGGTCACAACCCCCTCTTGCTTATCTGAATACTAGTCACACCTTCTCACTTAAGTAGAACCTTCACTTCCCTTTACTTGCGGATCACTTTTTACCTTCTTTATCTTATTTACCATGGTAACTCTTATTTTTACCATGGTAATTCTTGAACACATCAACATAAACCCTTCTTCTCTTCTCTAAATGTTAACCTCTCATCTCATATTTATTACCATAACTCAACACTCCCCCTCAAGCTAGACCATGTGAAACAATTCTAGCTTGGAAGTGCAATGATATCTTCCTCATTAAAAACCTTACCAAGGAAAACCCTTGAGTCCTTAGGGATAAAACCTTTATAAGGAAAATAGTAAAGACCCCATTGCAAGGGGATTAGCTGGGCACAGAAAGATCTATGAGTCCCAACCTGATATGGATGGACTCCATAGTCTTCTGGTTTGTAGCTTTAGTAAACACATCAGCCAACTGATCCTCACTCCTCGTGAAGCATGGTAAGATTACTCAACACTCCATCATTTTCCCCACCCTGTGGCAATCAACTTCTATGCGCTCGGTCCTCTCATAGAAGACTGAGTTGCTAGCTATGTGAATTGCTGCTTGATTTTCACAATGCATTGTCATTGGAGTAGCTTGGACTATCTCGAGATGCTTCAAAATGCCTTTGATCCAAACCAAATCATTGGTAAGCTTTAGCATGGCCCTATACTCGGCTTCTGCACTAGAACAAGATACCACCTTCTGCTTCTTGCTCTTCCATGTCACCAAGTTGCCTCCAATGAAGGTACAATAGCCTGTGGTTGATCTCCTATCAGTCCTAGTACCGGCCCAATCAGCATCACAGTAGCCTACAACATCACTCATGAAGGTGATGAAGAAGTCATCACCACTGAGGAAGACAAATGGGAGCAAGATGACTTGCTGGTGTTGTCCGTTTTACAAGGCTCTGTAGAGCAATTAATCCTTGAAGCTTACAGGTACTGTACCAAAGCTAAGGATCTGTGGGACACCTTGAAGAAGATATATGGGAACATATCCAATCTGAGTAGGGTATTTGAAGTGAAAAGAGCCATCAACAATCTTGTTCAAGATGATGTCGAGTTCACCAAACACCTTGGGAAGTTGAGGGCTTTGTGGTCCGAACTTGAAATGTTGAGGCCTAGCACCGTTGATGTGGATGAGCTGAATGAGAGGAGAGAGCAGGACAAGGTCTTTGGCCTTTTGCTCACCTTGAATCCGGCCTACAACATTCTCATCAAACATATCTTGAGGTCAGAGAAGCTTCCATCTTTGGAAGATGTTTGCGCTCAGATCCAGAAGGAAGAAGGGTCCATAGGCTTGTTTGGAAATAAAGGAGAGATTTTCTTGGCAAACCAAGCTTCTCAAGTTGACCAAAGTGAAGTGGTTCAAGCGAACAAGGCGGTTCATGGCAAGTATGAGGAGAGGAGGTTCAATGGGAGCTGTGACCATTGTAAGAAACATGGTCATAAGAAGAGTCAATGCTGGACACTACACCCTCACCTGAAGCCAGCCAAGTTCATAAAAGAAAGAGAAGGAAGAGCTAATGTGTCTGAAGGGTCTAGTAGTGCTGGTACCTCAAACCTTGTGAGCAATGGTGATGGGCGAGAGGCTGGAGATGTCAAGGCTGGTGATGGCGAGTCTTTGGTGGCCTATACAGGAGCTCAAGGAAGCTGTGGCAATGATGAGTTCATCAGGAGGTCTGAGTTGGATGCTCTCATCAAAATGCTCAAGGATAATGGTAACATTCTTGGTAACACTAGTGGGTATTCTTTTGGTTCTTCTCTGATTACAGAAAGTCTAGACAATCATGCGTGTTGTTGGGGTCAAAATCGGTACGACGGAATCAATAGCCGAAATTCCCCGCAAACGCGTGAACGCAACAGTTTTATGAATCTCGAGAATCATTCTATAAAACTCAAGAGATCGTTTTATAAAACTCGAAGATCGTTTTATAAAAATCGAGAGATCATTTTATAAAAACTCGAAGATCGTTTTATAAAAACTCGAAATCGTTTTATAAAACTCGAGAGATCGTTTTATAAAACTCGAGAGATCGTTTTATAAAACTCGAGAGATCGTTTTATAAAACTCGAGAGATCGTTTTATAAAACTCGAAGATCGTTTTATAAAACTCGAGAGATCGTTTTATAAAACTCGAAGATCGTTTTATAAAACTCGAGATCGTTTTATAAAACTCGAAGATCGTTTTATAAAACTCGAGAGGTCGTTTTATAAAACTCGAGAGATCGTTTTATAAAACTCGAGAGATCGTTTTATAAAACTCGAGAGATCGATTTATAAAAACTCGAAGATCGTTTTATAAAACTCGAAGATCGTTTTATAAAACTCGAGAGATCATTTTATAAAAACTCGAAG
>CAKOAT010249043.1:0-35408 GCA_932364175.1 Eruca vesicaria subsp. sativa | reverse complement strand
TACCAGTTCTACACAGATTCGGAATAAGAACCTCTTTGCTCTCTGTTTTCGTTTATTCTAATTTTTATTCTAAGTATTTTCGTCATCTTATTTTCGTTGTGCGGTTCTCGCAGATAGCCGGTTCCTCTGGAAACTTAGGGTTTTCCCGAAGTTTCCTTTTTTACGATTTATTGACAGTAGGGTGAAATCGACTCCCACAACTTTCTTCTTAAATTTACTGCGATCTCTCCTTTTTTTTATTCTCGGTTGTATCTGTTCTCGTTAAGATCTCTAGGAATTTCTAGTTCGAAAGTTTTCAATTCGAATCTATCTTCGATTCCTTCCCATCTTTCTACTTCTTTCCTTGTTTGTTATTATGACGAAAGATAAAGAAGGTACCGGAGAAACTGAAATCTCTGCTTCCGGTGTCCAACTTATGAAGGTCAAGCAAGAAGTCGGCGAGAAGATGAAAAAGGGTGAGCAGAGTAAAAGGTTAGGGAGTCAATAGCCCTGCGAGTCTCCAAAAGATCGAAGAAAAACGATGGCTCGAGTGGGGGCGTCTTCTTCGGATCTCACGTGCCCTCCTCGTTAAAGAGCCAAGAAGTTGTTAATCTTATGGTTCAGGTCGTAGGTCAAAAGGATTTAGCCAAAGCCTGTAAACCCGACGAGACTCCGGAAAATGCTCCGGAAGGGTGGTTCTGTGTTCACGAGAAGTAAATCACTAAGTGTCACCTCAGATTCCCGCTTCCGGATCTCTTATTGGACCTCCTTGACCACTACCAGTTAGCTCTTTCCCAGCTCTGTCCCTCGGTGATCCGAGTGATAAATGGTTTCATTACCAGAGCTAAGGAAGAGGGGGTTGCCGTTGGTCTTCGTGACCTAATGAGTCTCTATACGATTAAGGAGAGTGCTTCGAAAGATGGCGGTAGCGGTACCTATTATCTACCTTGTTGACCCAAGTTGGGTCTTTTTAAGTTCTCCGGTAGTGACGACGACTAGAGGAAGAAGTATTTTTATGTAAAGATAGATCCTTTGACGGTTCCTAAGGGTCGTACCCTAAGGGTTACTTGGTCTGATGCTTCTGGTTAGAATCTTTATGGATGCGTTCGCATGATTTGTTTATTTTTGCACATTTTATTGATCGTTGGTTCTTCTTTGCAGAGTCCTTGCACGTGGGGAGCTTTTACTACCTCGCGTATAGGATCGGCTAGGTTTTCGGATCGATACGGAGCCTCGTTTCTGGAACCTACTCCGGCTGCAGGTTTAGAAAGTAAGCCGGTTTTGTCTCTCTTTTTAAGTGTATTAGCTATACGTTTGGAATTGTTTAATTTTTGAATGAGTTTTTGTTGATTCAGTTTCTGAAGGTAACCCGATCGTGTCTATCTCGACGGAAGCTAGTACCTCCGAGACCGAAAGAACTCAGCAAACTAAGATGCCTCTCCAACTGTCTTACCGTTCTCGGGGTAAAGCAGCTAAAGCAGCCAGTTCTTCTCGAGGTAGTGAGAAGAACCAGGGGGGCTTTTTTCTTAATCAGGTGAGAGATGTTCTTGACGATGGGGTTTCTATCCCGATTAAAGATGTTGCTTCTGTCGATGTGCCAAAGGTCCAGGAGCCTGCTCCCAAGTCCAATGTTCATGCCAAGGAAGCTGACCCTCAAGTGATCAAGGAATCTTCTGAGATCGAGCCTCCAAGACCTAAGAGGTCTCGAGTTGACCAAGTGGATAGACCGTCTAGGTCTTCTTCCTCGTCTTCCAGGGGAGGAACCGTGGGATGGAGTTTTACCCACTCGAAACCTGGTTCTGTCTTGGAAGACCCTTGGGGTTTGGCCACTTTAATGAGGCATATGAAGAGGACCGGTTGCTCTCTTCCTGCGATCAACAACATGAGTAATCGAGAGGAATATGTGGAGGTCGCTCATTGCATGGGTCAGGTGAGGGACCTCGATTCTTCTAATTCGTTTCCTCTAGTGGGGTCATGGATTGATGGTTTGTTCGGTTCTTTTGGTAGTTGGCTGGGGCTATTAACCGTGCTCAACTGAGCTTATAGGATACGATTAACAACGCTCCAAGAGCTGGGGAATTAGCCCAGGTGACCGAAATGGTGAAGGCTACCAAGGAGGAGCTCGATCAATCCCGAGCTAGAATCGCTGAGCTTGAAGGTATCGTGGAGAGGCTCGGCTCGAAAGCTGATATTCAGGCCGGGAAGATTGAGAGTCAAGTTATTGATATCCAAGTGAAGGGAAGGAAGATAGCCGAGCTGGAGGCTGCTCGGAAGGTCGCTGAGCAACATGTTCGAGAGCTGAACGCTTCGTCGCAGATTAACCAGAAAAACAAGGAGGCTGAAGTCAAACTAGCTATCCGTCAAGGGAAGAAGGAGTTAGCTGATGCTTACAACAAGATCTTGGTTTCTGTCAAGGAGAAATTTGCCAAGAAGAAGGAAGAGGTTAGCCTTCAGATTTATGATCCGGAACTTCAGGCTAATACCGTCCTTCTTGAGGAAATGTTGGCCAATGAGATCAAGAGTGTTGATGAGGAGTATCAGCGACTGATGTCTTGATTCCGGAGGCTACCACAGCGTATGAGAAGGCTCAGGTATCGGATTTTTCAGTAAGAAAGTTGTCTCTGCCTCAGATCTCGGAGAGCTCAGGTACCTTTGAGATCAACGTATTTAATCCGTCCTTTTCTGGAGGATATGGTTCTACCTTAGGTCTGGTAAATCTGGGTTCAGTTCCAGTTGAGGCAACCACAGATGACCGTGAGAAGGAGATAGGCGATGGATCCTTAGCTAAGGAGTTGGTACCAAGTGAGGAAGATAAGAATGAGGAGAAGGGTGCTGACGAAATGGAAGTCTAGAAGTCGTCTTTTCTTTTTTTAGAATTATGTCTTTATGTTTTCCAGATTTTTTGCCTACTGGGCTTTCTTCTATCTTTTGTTAAGACTCTTGACCTAAGGAGGTCTTTAAACCTTTGCTTTGTTTAAGATCTTTGAACTTAAGTAGCCTGGGGAGGCTTTTAATCCTTTATTTCGTTTTGGTTATGCTCTAAGTCTTTTGACTTGTAAATATTTTCATTTCTGTTTAACTGAAATCGAGTTTTCTTGCTGAGGGTCTTGTTGATGACCTGATGAAATCTTTAGCATGAATTCGATTGTCTAAGTTGAAGTCTTCGTTTCTTTGAATAAAGGATTCTGGGGCTCGCTAGCAGAAGGTTCCGTTATCTTTCAGCGCAAGATCTCGAGGTCAGGTTTCCGGGGCCTGATTTTACTGGGGACCTCTTTTTAGATATCGATCATAGCTAAGGATTCTCAGACTTTCGGCCGGGTTCTTTAGGAACCTAAATTCGTTCCTGAAGGGTTTTGAGACCTTGGATTTTGCTAAGGATTTTAAGACCTTGATTCTTATTAAGGATTTTAAGACCTGGGATTGAGGTTTATGTTTGTCGAAACCTGACTTAGATAGTAGGGTTTTAAGACCTTAGGTCCGGGTTTGCCGGGATCTGATTTTGTATGAAGGATTTTAAGACCTTAGGCCTGGATCTGGCGAGACCTGATTTTATTTGTAGGGTTTTAAGACCTTAGGTCCGGGTTTGCCGGGACCTGATTCTGTACGAAGGATTTTAAGACCTTAGGTCTGGATCTGCCGAGACCTGATTTTGTTCATAGGGTTTTAAGACCTTAGGTCCGGGTTTGCCGGGACCTGATTTTTTATGAAAGATTTTAAGACCTTAGATTGAGGTTCGTCGTGATCTCTATTTTGTGTGAAGGATTTTAAGACCTTAGATTCAAGCTTATCGTGACCTGAATTCGTTGGAAGGATTTTAAGACCTTAGATTGAGGTTCGTNAGACCTGATTTTGTTCATAGGGTTTTAAGACCTTAGGTCCGGGTTTGCCGGGACCTGATTTTTTATGAAAGATTTTAAGACCTTAGATTGAGGTTCGTCGTGATCTCTATTTTGTGTGAAGGATTTTAAGACCTTAGATTCAAGCTTATCGTGACCTGAATTCGTTGGAAGGATTTTAAGACCTTAGATTGAGGTTCGTCGTGACCTCAATTTTGTGTGAAGGATTTTAAGACCTTAGGTTCACGTTCGTCGTGACCTCAATTTATTTGATAGAAACTTTCGATGCTTGAATGTAGATGTTTCATTAATAACTTTTTATGAAATACATAATAATCATGGAACTAGTTGCTCGGGCTGTGTGTTCTCAACACATGCACCCTTTGAATGTAAAGATGAGTATGTTGAGATGAGACTAGGGCTGCACTCATGACGGAGTTGCCTACGTACCTAGTCAAGGGATCAAGCCAGACGTAGTTCAATGGATTTTAGGTACCTAATGGTAATATTTCTTGAGATTCATGGCATTCCATGACCGGAGTTCGGGTACCCCGGTTCGTACCTTCATGAGCCTATAACGCCTGGTCGTATCACGTGGATGATCTGATAGGGGCCTTCACAATTGGTCCCTAGTTTTCCGGCGTTCGGCTCTTTGGTGTGGTTAAAAAATTTCCTGAGTACCAGGTCACCTACGACGAATTGTCGGGACCTGACCTTAGAATTGTAATGTCAAGCCATTGCTTGTTGGTAGTTTTAAATGCGGAGCAAGGCTTGATCCCGTCGCTCCTCGATCAGGTCGAGGTTATCTAATAAGAGCTCATTGTTAGCTTCGGGATTTGTCGTACAGAGATCTCGGCGGAGGCTCCCTGTAATGGTTTCGGCTGGGACGACAACTTCCATCCCGTAGGCTAGGGAGAAAGGGGTTTCTTCCGTAGCTCTTCGTGGGGTGGTTCAGCATTCCCAAAGCACTTCAGGTAATCTTTCGGACCATGAACTTTTATCGATTCCAAGGCGTTTCTTGAGGTTTGCTAATACCGACTTATTAGCAGCTTCCGCCTGGCCGTTTCCCTGAGGGTATCGAGGTGTCGACATGGTGAGGCGAATTTTTCACTTGTCGCAGAAATATTTGAAGTCGTTATATGAATTGCGATCCATTATCGGTTACGAATTCGTATGGGACGCCGTGGCGGCAAATGATGTCTCTCCATACGAGTTGTTCGGTTTCGACCTTGGTTACCTGTTGGAAGGCTTCGGCTTCTATCCATTTTGTAAAGTAGTCTGTTAGGACCAGTAGGAAGTGTAGCTTCTGTCTTCTTGTTCCTGACACGACTAGCGGTCCTACGATATCCATGGACCATCTCATGAATGCGTATGGGGCGGATATCGAGGACAATTTCTCTGACGGTTGGTGTATAAATGGTGCATGCCTCTGGCATTTGTCGCATGATGATGAGTAGACCTCACAGTCAGCGATAATGGTAGGCCAGAAATAGCCTTGCCTTTTGATTCGGATAGCTAAGGCTCTGCCACCGGAGTGGTTTCCACAGGAACCATCATGCATTTCCTTCATGAGTCTGATTGCGTCGAGGCCGTGGACGCATCTCAGGTAAGGTCCCGATACGCTTTGTTTATAAAGGATAGATTCCATTATGCATTATCTTGCGCTTATTGCTTTGAGTTTTCGAGCTTCCCATTTATGGGGGGGACCTTGCCCTCCGAAATATACTGCATGATTGGGATTCTCCAGTCTTCTCTTCCTATGATTTTGTCGTGAAGGGATGAAGGAGGTCCCTGTGCTGGATCAGGTTCCCGGGTGTTGTTGCGGCCGGAGGTCGTGCCCCCGGGGATATTCCTTCGGTTAGGTTCGCTGGAGCCTGAGACTGGAGAAATATCTTCAAGTATGTCGTTAATTTCTGGGGTCGGGATCGTGTCTCCGGTTGAAGTTTCGGTTTCAGGGGAATATCTCGTCATGCGATTGTTTACTCTGAAGACAAGCGGGCTTGGAGGCTGGGTTGTGCCCCCGGAGGTGTATTTTTTGAATTTGCGAGTTTTGGTTTTTGGGAACCAGAATGTTGTTAGAACTTGGGTTGCTGCGGACTCGGAGCAGTTACCTTCCGTTTGCTCTTTCGGTTTGCTATTGATCTCGGCTTTGGTAGCTATGTCGATGCTTGGTTTTTCGATTCCCTCTACGGGTATAATTCGTTTTACTAGGGGTCCTGATGTGGATGCTAATGCAGCCAACGCATCGGCCGAGGAGTTCTCTCCTCGTGGGATTCTTGTTAGCTCGAATTTGCTGAACTGTTTAGAGAGGCTTTGTACGACTTCGAGGTATGCCCCCATTCTTTTGTCCCTTGTTTTGTATTCCCCATGGAACTGGCTAGCTACCAGTTGTGAGTCACTGTAGGCATTTAGCTCTCGGATTCCGAGGCTTAGGGCGAGTCTCAATCCTGCGATTAGCGCTTCATATTCGGCCTCATTATTTGAAGTGTTGAATCCTAGCCTGTAGGATTGTTCGATGGTTTCTCCGGCTAAAGAGGTCAGCCTTAGACCGATCCCGGAACCTTGTTTTGATGAGGCTCCATCGACATACATGCTCCATTCAGGAGCTTCAGCTCTCGGGTCTAGTTGTTCGGACGATAGCTCGATGATAAAATCGGCGAGGACCTGAGCTTTTATGGCTGCTCGGGGTCTATACTCGATGTCGTATTCGCTGAGTTCTATGGCCCACTTAGCTAATCGTCCTGATTGGCTAGGACTGTGCAGAATCGTGCGTATTGGTTGCGAGGTCATTACCACGATCCAGTGTGATTGGAAATAAGGTCGTAGTTCTCTGGGAGCAGTTACGACTGCCAGAGCTAATTTTTCCATGGTAGGGTATCTAGTTTCGGCGTCTATCAGACTTTTGCTTGTGTAATAGACAGGTCTTTGCTCGTTTTGCTCCTCTCGTACCAGCACGCCGCTAACTGCGGCAGTTGATACCGCGAGGTATAGGTACAGGGGTTCTCCTGTTACTGGTTTGGATAGGATCGGAGGCTCGGAGAGGTAAGCTTTCAATTGTTTGAAGGCTTCCTCGCATTTCTCGTCCCATAGAAACTTCTTGTTCTTTTTTAGAATTTTGTAGAATGGGAGGCATTTATCGGTGGATTTAGATATAAATTGGTTCAAAGCGGCGATTCGTCCAGTCAGTCTTTGTACCTCCCTGGTTGTCTTAGGTGACGGCATTTCCAGGAAGGTCGCTATCTGTTTCGGGTTGGCTTCGATACCTCTCTCGGTTACGAGGTAACCGAGAAATTTGCCCGAGGGCACTCCGAAGGTGCATTTTGCGGGGTTTAGTTTCATATCGTATTTGTTGAGGATATCAAAGCCTTCTTTTAGGTGGGAGATGTGATTTTCCCTAGCTGAGGATTTAACCAGCAAATCGTCGATATATACCTCCATGGTTTTTCCGAGCTGTCCGGCGAACATTTTGTTCACAAGCCTTTGGTAGGTAGCTCCCGTGTTTTTTAATCCGAATGGCATTACCTTGTTATGAACGCAGTTTTTCTCGATCTTCAGGATTCATCGTGATATGATAATATCCCAAGAAGGCATCCATAAAGGACAAGAGCTGATGGCCAGTTGTCGCCTCAACGAGGCGATCGATGTGAGGTAAAGGGAAGCTATCTTTAGGGCAAGCCTTGTTTAGGTCAGTGAAGTCTACACAAATTCTCCACTTCCCGTTTTTCTTTTTCACTACTACGGGGTTAGCCAGCCAATCGGGGTAATGTACTTCTCGGATGGACCCTGCTTTCGTGAGTCGATCTACTTCGTTGTTGGCGGCTTGAGATTTTTCGAGGCCTAGCTTTCGGTGTTTTTGTTTGATCGGTTTGAAAGTAGGATCTACATTGAGCTTGTGAGTGGTGACGTTTGGGTCTATACCCTTCATGTCGCTGGTGGTCCATGCAAATGTTTTGACGTTGCTTTTCAGGAAGTCGATTAACTCCTTTTTTGTTTCGAGAGGTAGATCTGATCCGATGTTCACTTGTTTCTCAGGGTCAGAGTCGTCGATGCTAACTCGTTCGGTTAGGTTCCTAGGAGGACCTCGAATATTCTGTTGCATCTCTCGACCTTCCTGGATCTGTAATTGCTATTGGGGTGATTCCTTGAGGATTCCGAATCCCCCCAAGTAACAGATCCTGGAGATCTTCTGGCTAACTCGTACGGTGGTTATTCCGTCAGGTGTCGGTAATTTCACGCAATGGTGATAAGTGCAGGCTACCGCCTTCATCTTATGAATCCAGGGTCTTCCTATGATCGCGTGAAATGGAGAAGGTCTGTCGATGCCTACAAAATTGGTCATTTTCATGATTCCTCCATCTATGACCAGGAGCTTGATGGTTCCCAAGGAGGTAACTGTTTCCCCGGAGAAGCCTACAAGGTTAGCTTTCTGACCAATAATTTCGTAGTCATCTATTTCCATCCCTTTCAGGGCATAATAGAAGATAAGGTCGACCGAGCTTCCGGTGTCAACCATCAGCTTAGGCACCTCGTAACCTGCTATGTTCAGGGTGACGATTAAGGCATCATCGTGAGGTCTGTCGAGATCTGATGTCTCGCTCTCCCATAAAGAAATCTAAGTGTTGGATTCAGGGTTGGGAGGCTTAGATTGAGCATTGCAAACGGCCTTCCGTACTTGACTCTTGATTGAATTAATGGAGTCTTGACATATATGGGAGCCTCCGAGGATATAATCCACCCTCGAACTGGGGCTCGATTGAGGTGGTGGTTTGCTTAGGAGGGTCTCGATTTGAAGACTTTTCCCTTGGGGAAATTGCCCAAGAATCATGTCAACTCTTTTCTTGGGAGCTGGCGGTGGCGAGTCTGTTTCCTTCTCGGACGATCTTTCGCTCTTCGGAGAGGTATCTTTGGGACCTCTTTTCTGGTAAGGAGGTGGTTTTTTGAGTTCCACGTCCTTTAGCTCCCCAGCTACGAATTTAGCTGCCAACTGTCGTTGGAGGTCCCAACATTCCTCAGTTGAGTGCCCTTTTCGATCGTGATAAGAGCAGTGTTTGTTCTCATCGTAGCCTTTTGACCAGGGGGTTTTGCTTGTCGCGGCAACAGGTTTTTCCTGTTGGACTTCCTTGACGGCATAAGAATGTTCTCCCTGGGTCTGGTTGTTCCGGGAGCTCCCTTTTCTAGAAGATCCTTTTGCTTCCGAGGTTTCACCTTTTGGGTGATTCTGGGATTTCTTATGGATTTTATCTAGCGCAGCTGTTTCCTCTTCCAAGGTAAATATATCTTGATGCTTTGTGAAGGGCATCATCAATAGTTTGGGGAGGATTAAGCGTTAGCTCGGACCAGAATTATGATTTGTACCAGAGGCCTCTTCTAAGGGCTTCGATGGCAACTTGATCGTTGGGATTCGAGAGCTTAGTTCTGACTGGTCTGAATTTCTCGATATAGACTCGTAACGAATCTCCCATTCCTTGTCTGATTTTCCAAAGGTTGGCATCGGAAGCTTGCTTGAGGATATGGGTCGAGTACTGCTTCATGAAGGCGTTGGTGAGCTGGTCGAAGTTATCTATTGAGTTCGGCTCAAGGCTCGAAAACCATTCGAGAGTTGTTCCGACCAAGTTTTTGGCGAAAGTCCTGCAGTAACCTGCCTCGCATTCTTCTCGCGTGAAGTGAGCTTTAACGATAGCTAATCGGAAGGCTCTCAAATGAGCATTAGGATCTGAGGTCTCGTCATATTCGGGGATCCTAATTTTTCGGGTATCTCTTATGTAAGAGCTAGCGATTTTGTTTGTGAGTGGGGTCCCGCGGGTTTCCTCAATCAAGCTCTCGATTTCGGTAGCTGAGCTTGTTACTTTATGGACTTGAGTATTCAACTTTTGGAGAGCTGCGTGAGTTTGCTCCATGTATCGGCGAATAGCCTCAGGTCCCTCTAGAGGAAGGACGGTTGGGTCGTCGTGATAAATCTGATGAGGAGATTCTTGACGGAGTCGAGTGTGGTCGTTCTCCCAAGCGTTAGGTGGGCTGAATCGATCACTCGCTCTAGGGTCATTTCAAGGGATTCGACCAGGGGGGTGAGCTGTAGGATCAGCTTCCGTCCTCTGGTGGCCGTCTCGATTCGGGATCGTGCTCCCAGTCTGATAAGTAGAAGCCGATACTCTTTCCCTAGGAGGGAAAGATATTCCTTCTCCGGATCTGAAAACAGGTGGCGGAGGCGGTAAACGTGTGCTCTGTTCAGTGACCCTGTTGGGCGCAGAGATTGTTGTTGCTATGTTAATTCCCATAGCGCTGGTTACGGGTGGACTGAATGCAGGGGTTGTTCCAGCATGAGATGTCCGGAGAACAGGTTCTTGCCCATCTTGAGCGGTGCTGTTAGGGGAAAAGTCCAGGCGTCCGTGAGGCAACGTAGGTTCGGTTAGTAGATCTCGGAAGGTGACTCCCGAGCCTTGACGTTGCGACGGATGAGTCGTCTCGGTTAGAGATCTAGTCACCTCTTCGAACCGTTGCTGTCGAGCAGTTAGCTGTTGCAACGTACGCTAATTATCCTGATCTCTTTCTACCAATTGCACCATCATTCGACGCATCTCGGATAGCTGAGCTTCTGAGTGGTTCGGAGCGGGTTGACGCTGAGGGTTTTCGGGGGGTATAACCCCGGAGTTGTTTCCACTGGAGGATCTCGGGTTAGTTACTCAAGTGGTGGTCTGGTTCGGTTGAGCATTAGCCGGAGGCTGTTGCTCGGATCGGTGATCAGCGGATCGAGGTTCCGGATCCTGAGGGTCCGGGTCTCTCCTGTTCGGTGAGCCGTCGATTTGGATCACGGGTTCATGGATAGATTGGCTCGTTGCCTGGTTGGATGGATCCATTCTCAAGTTACGGAGTAAAGGATTTAATTATCTCGTCCCCACAGACGGCGCCAAAATGTGAGGGGTAAAACTCACTCTCTAATTTAGGTTAGGTTTAGATTGGGGAAAAGACAATCGTGGGCTGAATCCTATTAGAACTTAAAGAATGAATATGATTGTATTGATGAATAAAAGTTACAAAGATAATTCCGATGATTACAAAGAAAAAGCTGAATGATTTGTGAGTAATAATATATGCGAAAATTGGTTGAAAATGAATGAATCCCCTCTTCTTCATCTCTACCCCCTTTAAATAGCCCTAGGTCACGTTGAACTTCTCCTGATGAACCTACGAGATTGCCTCCGTAAGTTGTGGGATTTGTAACAGCATTCTCTTGACCAGGTCTTATGTGTCCAATCATTCAGCTGTTTCTTTGCAATCATCGGAATCATCTTTGTAACCTTTATTCATCAATACAATCATATTCATTCTTTAATTTCTAACAGGATTCAGCCCACGATTGTCCTTTCCCCAATCTAAACCTAACCTAAATTAGAGAGTGAGTTTTACCCCTCACATGCACCATCTATCTTGGGAAGTTGCATTCGGCATTGGGGTACTGTGTATCGGGCGACACTGGCTGGAATGCGTCGGTCGATATCATGGTCTTCTTGTCGATCGATGGGAGGGTAATCATGTCGATCGATGTCGTGCGGATCGATTTTGACAGGGACGGGCGGATGTGGGTGTCGTGCTGCAAAGGCTTCGTGAGGCATGGTTTTGATGGTACTGCACTCATGAGGGTACTCGTCTAAGTCCATCGATCGACACTCATCAAAGTCTGTCGATCGATGTACATGGGATCGTATCGGTCAATGTTCACGGGATGAAATCGATCTATAGTATTCGCAAACGAAGTCTATCTCATCATCAGATCTTTGAATCTCTTCTACTACCTCTTGCCAAAAATCATCATCCAGGATGGCATTGATGTTATGGTTGTTGGGAAACTCCTGCTTCTTTAGGGCTTCTCCTGTCTGAAACACCTGAGTCTCTATCTTCTTCACATGGGTGTTTAAGGCATTTAGCTTTGTTTGGAGGGTGTTGTAGACGGAGTCAATCTTTCCATTGAAGTCTGTCTGGAGTTTCTGATGAATCTCAAGAACCTTGTCTAGCATGTCCTCCAGTTTACTATCTTGGGTGGGCGGGTGTGGGTTTGAGTAGAATGAGTTCCCATAGCTCATGTTGTTGTTGAGGTTGCTGCTGCTGAAGGTGTTAGGCTTTTTTGAACTCTGGTTGAAGTTGCTTCTCTGGCCTGTGAAGTTTATGTATCCTCCTTGGTTACCAGATATCTGAAAACCAGCTCCACTGACCCAGTTCACATCTTCTTCTATATAATCTTCACCTGCAGTGTCTGCATCCTCCACTGAACAGATCTGCTTGTTTAGTAACTTCTGAACGGTATCCAGCTGTGCTTGCACTTCATTGATGTATTCCTTCCCAAGGAATGATGTAGCTTTTGTCTTCATGAAGTTCTTCGTGATGTTGCTGGAAGCTAAGTTATCAATTAACTTCACAGCCTCTTGTGGATTCCTGGTGTTGAAGTTGCCATCACTAACTGTATCAAGAGCTCTTTGATAGTCCAAGGTGATGCCTCTGTAGAAAGTGCAAAGAAGTTGCAGTTTGTTGAATCTGTGGTGTGGGCAATCTCGTTGGTAGGACTTGAATCTGTTCCATGCATCTTTGAATGACTCTTCAGGATTCTGAGTGAATGTAGCAATCTTTCTTCTTCATTCTTCAGCGCGTGACTCATCAAAGAAGTTACGTAGGAATGCGTTTTTGATGTCGCTCCAGGATGTAAGAGAACCTGGTGGTAGTTTCCTCAGCCACTGCAAAGCTTCTCCAGATAGAGAGTATTTGAAAAGCTTGCAGAGAAGATAATCTTGAGGAACTCCATTGGCTTTGATGATGTTATGAGACCCTCGAACCTCTCCAAATGGTCCATAGGATGCTCATGGGACAACCCACAGAAGGGTATTTGTCCTACAAGTGTGTAGTACTGCGGCTTAAGCTCGAAATCTCCTCTCTGAATAGCAGGAGGGCGGATGGCTGATTCGTTGGAATAGAACTGATCTGGACGGTTGTAGTCATCCAAAGTTCTAGCTTGGTTAGCCTCTTCTATAGGTTGAATGATGTCTGTAGGTGCAGTTTCTTGCTCAGGTATGATCTCCTTCTGAGCGTTCAGCTTCTGACCTGCTGCATTACGCAGGTGACCATCTTGATCACGAAGGTCTACATTCTCATCGGTTGTGAGAATAATAGGCGCTACCATGTCTTGCTGGTTAGTATCGATCAATGTAAGGTGAGGTATATCAATCGATGTTGGATGAAGGGTATCGGTCGACAAACGGTTGTTGATGTCGAGCGATGTGACAGTGAGAGTATCGGTCGACGAAGAAGGTGTCTCGGTCGACTGTGGTAGGAAAATATCGGTCGATAACGAGGTGTTGATGTCGATCGATGCGGAGCGTAGGTCTTTGCGGATGCTACGTTCCAAGCTGTGAGGGTCTTCTGAGTACACAACTTGTTTGTTCTTGTTGCTTCTAGTACTGCTTGGCATGTACCTGAAAAAGACAAGAAATTTTTTTTGTTATCAGAAGATGAATAAACAATAAAAGAAAAATAACCTAGACCTAATCAGATTAAATCTAATGGCTATCAAAGTTCCCCGGCAACGGCGCCTAATTTGATATCACTCAAATGTTTAACCCTAAGAAGTGAATTACTCTCTCAAATAAGAGGTTCAGTTGTAGTACTTAGGGATCGAATCCACAGGGAACTAGGGAGAACAAAAGATGTAATCATAAGTAATTATTCTAGGTTGATTAGTTTATAATAGAAAATTGCAGTTTGTGAGCAATGGTAAGTTGCTCAAGAGAATAGATTTTGGTTTTAAAACAATAAAAGAAAATAGTTAGATTCAAGGTTGCTATTCAGATAATCAGGATTATAATGCTACAGATATTTTAGTAAGTTTCTTGGAAGATATATAAGAATTTCGATTCTTAGACAGATCTAATAGCAGTCGCTAAATAGACCTGTTCATTGATCTTATTCCCGGCAATATCGACCGATGTTTTGACAGCGATATCGGACGATATGGGTTGCCATCAATCGATGACTCTATAGGAGTATCGATCGATATAGCATAAGATCGAATCAAAACTGTGTTCACCAAGATCATAGACCGGCTCTCGCACATTCCTAGAGGATCTAAGCTTATGCCAAATGATTTCAGGACAATGATTAACATGTTAAATCACATCCATGATCATACTATAGGTAACTACTCTAGAGTAAGCATTAGGGTTCATTTGGATAATGAATATCAACAACTCAACATTCCATAGTTGGGGCTAATCCCTCATAACTATTTGAACCCTAAATCTAACAAAGGAATCTACTAAGACATAGCTAAGAGATTCATAGTAGCAAGGTAATAATAGAAATTCATAGGATTAAAAGATTGAACTTTTGGTTCTTGGACCAACAAATCTCTTTGTGTGTTTCTTCTAAATCTAGAATTCTATAACCTTTGAGAATTAAAGATGAAAAGAATACTTAAACTAAAAACAACCAAAGCTTAAGAAGTAACAAAAGGTATTCAAAACATGAAAAGCACACTTTGCAAAAACACATAGGCAAAACTATAAATATGAGTTCTATTAGGTTAAAAACTCGTCAGGGGAAATATTGTAATATTAGGAAAACTTGGGAATCAAGTCGGCCAAGTCGGACTTGTTCTCCACGCTTCATATCGATCGATGGTACATTGTGTACATCGATCGATGGAGTATCTCGACTTCATCTTCTATGGAAGCGTCATCGATCGATTACATAGAGTGTGTATCGATCGATATGTATCCTTATTGTCTGATCTTCATAGTCATCTCGGAAAACTACGTTATGAGACTCTCCTTTAAGCTCCATAAGGGCACCTAATTCATCACTTTACTCTAAAATGCTCCTGAACCTGAAAACATACCTAATGGACTCCAAAACATATATATTATAAAAACATATCAATACCATGGCTAAAAATGGGTCAAAATCATTGTATATCAGCTAGAATTAGAGTTAACTGTGGGCACATCTAGAGCTGGTGTGTTGTCAACGTTGTCGCTGTCGACGCGAGTTGGTTGTTCTGTCATCGTTTCTCGATTGAGCGTGCTGCGGCTTGAGTGTAAGACAGATCGGACCCCCCTCCTTCTAGCGCCAAACTGTGGGAACCAAAACTCACCCTTGTCGATTTTATGTAAATTTAGAAATTTAGAGTAAACCCTAATTTTACAGAGGACCTGGTTATCTGTCGAACCGCACACAAGCAATCAAGTAAGCGATGAGAGTAAAGTTCAAGATGTAAAAAACGAAAATGAGAGAAAGAAGGATCTTATTCTGAATTCTGCGTAAGAGTGGTACAACGAGAGTAAGCCTTATCTGCATGAGCCGTTGGCGAGATTCCTAAATCTAACAATCTAAGAATAAAATCATAGTTGAGACGCAGCTCGATAATAAAACGGAAATATTTCGTAGTGCTAAGTTTTGGTGGTGAAATCTCTGAAAAATCGTCCTCCGCTTCTGTCCTTTGCCTTCTTGTTATATACTCCTCCTTAGGCGTTTTAGCCCTTCCTTTTCACCCATATTCGAGTTTATCGGAAATCTTCCATTTATCTCGATCTTTCCATTTTTCTTGCGGAAATCTTCTATTTAGCTTCAACATGACATTTATCTTTAAACTTGACATTTATATGCATGAGCCGTCGGCGAGATTCCTAGTTCTAACAATCTAAGAATAAAAACCATGGAGGTATATATCGAGGAAATCGTCAAACCGTCATTGTATATTTGGGCTGGATTTTGTTTAAAGTTGCAAGTGGGTTTTTATCGCGCTTTTGGGCTGTCCGAGCCGTTTTGCGGTAAAAACCGTTTTACGATTTTAGACGAGATCGTTACCTGATACGATTCCGTTTAAAAGATTTCTCGAGTTAATCGTATAGTTTGACAATGTAGGATGTTCCGTTTAATCGTTGCCGTTCTATACGATCTTCCCGAACTTTACGAGAAAAGAAGACTTTTACGATTTTTATCATAAAACTTGAACGGTGAGACGGATCGAGACAAAATGAGAGATGTTTCGACCATAGTTCAGAGCATAATAAAATAGAGGGACGTATGCCTTACGTCAAGGATGCAAGAGATCGAGGCTCGGGACAGTCAGCTCGACGTCCGGTGAACCGAACCGGTGAACCGAACCGGTGAACCGAACCGGGTTTGTTCAGCTCGCCATACGGCGAGCTGGTCCGGGACCGAACAGTTTGCCGTACGGCGAGCTGAACTGGCTGGTTCGGCTCGACCTTTGTTGAACTTGTTTGGTCGAACCAGCTCGCGATTTACGGCGGATGCGGATTTTTGCGGTTTTTAGCTTAACTTGGGCAATCGTGTGATCGGTGATTGTTTTGTTCATTCTTCCGAGATTACGATCTCTAAGTTTTCCGCAGATTTCCTTTGTTCGGAAAGTCCTTAGAATTTTATAAAACAAATTCTCGTGTTTATAAACGTATTTTTCTTTTTTTTTGCGGAGACTTTTAGTCATTGATTCCTGTCGTGACCAATTTTGACACCAACAAAAATCTGTGGTCTCATTGGATTTTTCCTCCTTGTACGGTGAGCAGCCGTAGACCCGGAACTTGGGAATGGAACATGATATCAGAGCCTGGAGGCTGGCCCGAAACCTGGAAATCTGGCCTTTCCTTCGGGATGAGTAGTAGCAGTAACATATCTTCTCCGACTTCTTTCACTCCGTTTTGCTTTAATTGGAGCCGAGGATCAGAAGGCCAGCACGTCTTGAAGTAGCGTTCGTGTTTTTCTCCGGCCCCTTTGCAGTAGGCCAGGTTGTGCCCAGCGTTTGGGAAGGGTTGCTCATACTTTTGGTTGGTTCCTGGTTTTTCTGGAGGAACTTATTTGAGGAATTTTCCGCAGAAGTTCGGTAATCCCTATCTCTATTGAGATATATTGCTATGGTCATTGTTCCCTATCTAGGATTCCACTACCACCTAGATGCTAGAACCTAATAAGAATGTTGGTTTTCCAGTTACCTCTTTGTGGTGTCTGGTACGCCTGCAGTATTCCCAGAAACCCTTCTTCTGGTTCCCCTGCTTGTTGAACTTGTCAAAGCTGTAATTCCAGCTAAAAGAAGTTGTTCTTGCTCGAGGACCTTTCATCTTTCTCATTGGGCGGAATTGTGAGCATGGATGCATTGATGGCGTCTAGGGCTTGCTAGATTGATGTTAGTGGACTATCCACTAAATTCAAAGTTGGTGATCATTGCTCCTGGCTGGAAATATTGAATCCAAATGTTGTAGAGGCATGCTTTGTAGTTGAGGCCCGGGACCAGCATGAATGTGCAGGGACCAAAGTCTGTAGAGGTGTAATCCATAGTTAAAACCTGGAACCAAAAGGAACCGAATATTGCTGAGGACCGACTTCTGGTTTGGACATGTAGCCTGCAGGAACCTGGGACTGTAGAGGTCACATTTGTTGCTAAGGGCCGGAGCAAGCATGACCCAAAAATAGTCGAGGTGTGATTCCTTGCTGTTGCCTGGAACCTGCAGGAACTTAGTGCTAGTTCCTCCGTTGAATTATGCTACAATTGTTAGCATGGTGTTTTCCTCTTTGAGAGGTGTTCTCCAGAAGCGTGAGTCTTGGGCCTGATGAGAATAAGTCGTTTCTTGCCCCCAGGTGGCTGGGGTTGAGACTTTTTAGGAATAGATGCAATGTCTCTTCCGCCTATCACATCACGTAGTTTAAATCTGCCCCTCCTCCAAGCACCAAACTGTTAGGGTATTTTATGGTACAAGCAATTCATGCTTAGACTACGGAATGATAGGAGGAAGGAGACAAGTCGTGACAGGTGTTTCTCCTGGTTCAGTTGTTTATAAACCAGGGGATCCTGCTTTAGGATACTGCCATATGGGTATGGGCCAGTATATGTCGTCAGGGTCTTAATAGCAGCAGGAGATATTGGTATTTATGGTGAAGGATGCGAGGCCTTCCTACCTTTGATGATGATGAACCCGGCCTCTAGGATGGTTATTTGGACACTCAGGCGCGGAACCATAGGAGGTGTCTGGATTTATAGCTGCATCCTACAGTGGGGATTGCCTCTGTACCCCTCGGAAGGGAATCAAGCCATTCGTAGTTCATATTGGTAGAGGCGCGTAGCATGATGGAGGCGCATAGCTTTGGAGAGGCACAGAGCCTTGGAGAGGTGCAGGGCCTTTGAGAGGTGTGGAGCCTTAGAGAGGCGCGGAGCCTTGGAGAGGCGCAGAGCCTTGGAGAGGCGCAAGGCCTTGGAGAGGCACGGATCCTTGGAGAGGCGCAGGGCCTTGGAGAGGCACAAAGCTTTGGAGAGGCGCAGTGTGATAACCCGCCCATTAGGATAAAATGGTCGAGATCAATTGGTAGAGAAGATTGGTCGAGGATCCACTTGGTGGTCGAGTCGCAGATGATAAGAGTCGATCGAGAGTTTCAATCTCGAGATTGTCGAAGAATGGATCGTGACTGAACAATGAGGCGATATAAGCTGCTCTACCGTGTTATACAAAGTGTTAGATTGATCAGCCGGACGTGTTGGAAGCATAACATTTTTGAAGCACGACGGTTCTGAAGCTCGATGTTTTTTAGTCACGAAGTAATCTGCAAAACTTCGTAACTATCAGTATTATATTATTCGGAGACATAATCTCGGAAGCAGGATGGGAAGTAAGCAGGACGGGAGGCAAGCACGACGGGATCGAAGAACAACGTGAAAGCCCGAATTTGGGTGAAAACCCAAATTTTGATATCACGGGATTTCTGAGGAATCCGGAGACTCGAGAAATATTTTTCATCATGGTCAAGAATTATTTGGAGTCCATCAAGATTATTTACATCATCAGAACGGGAGCGGAAAATATTGAAGAGTGATCGCGGGTCGAGAATTCACCGGAAAGGTCGAGATCGGACGAATGGACCGAGAAGCTCAAGGTGGCTTGCTCAAAGGGATCAGGACGAGGTGTCAACCATTAAACCTGCTGAGTGTCAACACAAGAAGGAGGTGTAGCCATGCATGGAAGCAGCACATGCAGCTTGACACACAGAACCACGAGGTGTCACCGTATCTGCAACTAGCGCATGCGTATCGACACCTAGTGGCCCGTGTGTCGCGATGCAAGCACTCCAGTCATGCAGCAAGCCAACTGGTCGTCCAGGCAGGAGAGAGGTGTCACTTTTCATTAGTTTTGGCCATGCTGAAAGACATGTGGAGCACGAGGTGTCATGATGCATGCGTCTGGAGCCATTCGAAGCGACACACCGGCTGCCACACGCTTGCTTCTGATTGGTTGTTGTCTCCTATAATAAGCCCACGACCCCCTTCCATTCTTCACATACAGACCACACCAAATCCACTCCAAAACGTGAGAGAGAAAAAGAGAGAGAGAAAGTTAGGGTTTCGATAGTTTCTGAGCTTTTTTGAGAGTTTTAGAGAGTTCTCGAGGTCAAGTCCCTACTGATTATTGTGTGAGTGCCTAGGGAAGGCTCTGTCCAAATTAATCCGTCCACTCTATTATTATTCTCTGATGATGAAGTGGAGGTGCTGTCCAAGATCAGTCTATGTTCTGAAGCCCGATCTACCAAAAAGGCAAGTTCTGTCCAATCGACAATTCTCTATTATTGTAACGCGGAAGCGCTGCCCAAATCAATCCATCCAAGGCAGTCATTTTCTTCTACAATCAAGGGGAGGTCCTGACCAAGTCAAGATCAGTCCAGTCCAGTCCATTCAAGTCGTCCAGGTTGGGTTTGGCCAAGTCATCTCCGATCAACCAGCTGCTTCTCGCCTAGAACATTGTGAGTTGGTTTAGTATTATTTCTATTTAGAATAGATTGATGGAATTGATAGCATGTTTAGTTATTTCTTGAGAACCATAGTAGCGTGCTAATGGTTATGTTGATTAGTTAGTTAGGGAATGGGAATGCTTAGATAATATCACTAGGTTGTGGTTAGAAGCATTCTTAGATTATTACTGATATTCTTGCATGTGCTATGATTGAGTGCAGGTTCCCGTTATCTTTAAAGATAGTCTCATAGCAGAAGGCTAAGCTATCTGGCTAACAGTTTGATTGAGTAGTTTGATTGTGTTGATTGCATGGTAGATTAGTTAAAAAATTTATGGCTTAATTAATCTTGTTGATTGAGGTTAGTCTCTCTTGGTAAGGGAGTGACTAACCGGTTGTGACTATGGTATTTTATTATGCATTTTTGTTGAGTTGATACTAAGGGTCTTAGGCCATATAGGCCGGAGTAATGGTATTATCGATTAGTGTCTAGTTAGGATCTGGAATCTATGTCTTTATGATAGGTTCTAGATTTATTTTGTGTTGTGTGAGTGAGGCTGACAGTGTGTACATAACCCGCCCATGCTAGGCTTGTTTAGGGGTGACTAGTGTTTCCTCAGCCTCATTCCCAGCGGGTTCAAGGAAACCCCTTATTCGCTGGATCGGGAAGACTCCGAGGAACAAGGTCATGGCTTATGGCTGAGTGATTACATGACGGTGTAATGTGGCAGTGACCCGATGGACTGTGGGCTGTCGCGCGGTGACCCGAATCACTTGTGGGCCACGGTCGGTTAAAAGTTCCTTCTTCCGGCCTTTGTGGTAGGAAGTTAGGATGTTGCCGATGTTGAGGAGGAACACGAAGTCACCATTTCCTGGGTTAGAGTGTGTGTGTTTTTCTAGAGTGTCGTAGGGTGTTGAACCCTAGAGTAAGTGTAACACCGATATACGGTGTTACGAGTCGTAGATATTCCGAGTCTTATTATTATGATTGTGATATTGGTGCTTGATTGTTTTGCAGGTTTCTAACATTGAGTCCTACCTCCGGGATAGGTACCGGATTAGGCTTGGTGTCTATTTGTTGTGTTGACCTGAAGTTAGTTGTTATATTGTTGGGGGATTGCTTGTGAAGGGTGGCCGATCATGTTCTTGTCTGATTGTTGGTCGACCGATTAATGATGCTTGTATAGTCTAGGTGTCTAACACTACATGAGTATTGAACTCAGACGTATACATGGTTAACCAGGGATCAGTTGTTGAGTTGTCTTTATGCAGGTTCCCGTTATTTTGAAATTGGATCATGGCAGGAGGCCGAGTCTAACTGAGTAACGGATTGAGTAGATAGTAGTATTGTTTTTTCTTGTGTAGCCTTAGTTTTTATTGCATGCTTACGCTGGATTGTTATATTGGGTTGTTTCATTTATTGCATTGTTGTTTAGGACACCAGCTCACTAAGTAATGTTAGGTGACTCATCCAATTCCGCTGTCCTTTTCGCAGATAACTTTAGTTATGGGAGACTGGGTAGGTTGGAGCTGGACGTTAGGACCATCGGAGTATATTTTAATGCCTTATGTATACGGTATTTTGGTTTTTGTTTAGTTGACTCGATTTGGCGTTAGGCCAGGACCGGTCTCGAATTATTCAATGTATGAATATTTCTTTGAATCAATAAAGGATTTTTTTTATATGCGCATCATGAGTACTCTGATATTTGACTAGTCTGGTCTAACACAACGTTAGGTCGTCGTACGGGTTGAAAAGCCTTAGGCCTCGATCTAACGGCAACGCTAATTCTTGGTGCGGGTTGCAAAGCCTTATGCCTTGATTTAGCGAGACGAGTTAGTGGATGAACTGGTCTAGAGTAAATTTTGTGACTCTGACCAGATTTTCCCAAGCCCGTCATGTAGCGGTTCCGTACCATGGTGTTGGGTTGGACGGTCAGTCATGTTCTTGTTTGATTGTTGGCTGGCCGGTTAGCCTTTCATCTCCAACCCTGGGTGGTGGTCGGTCGATCGATCATGTTCTTGTTTGATTGATGGCTGATTTATCGACCATATGTCTAGGACGGTTCGGGGGTGTTACACGCAGGGCCTTGGAGAGGTGCAGGGCCTTGGAGAGGCACGGAGACTTGGAGAGGCGCAGGGCCTTGGAGAGATGTGTAGCTTTAAAAAGGCGTGGAGCCTTGGAGAGGCGTGTAGCCTTAGAGAGGCACAGAGCATTGGAGAGGTGCATGGACTTGGAGAGGCACAGGGCCATGGAGAGGCGCAGGACCTTGGGAGCACTTGGCTCTGTAGTAATAGGAGTCATCTGTTCTAGAGGACATGTGGCTGGAACAAATGGTAGAATGGTCGATATGCTTCAGTGAGCATGGAGCGCTTGTATGCTTCAGTGAGCATGGTGTGTTTTTGGAGATGAGTAGGAGAACGTGGCCTGAGCCATCAGATGAAGTTATTGGCGTGCTGTAATGAACTTATATCTTCATATGGTTGATGATAATCGCAGGCTATCATCAGTTGTCGAGTATGTCAATGAGGATGGCTTATAGGTATGAAATCTTGCCTTGGCGGTTGTGTAGACGGTGAGCTATATATATCTCTATTATGGACGTCTTGACATCTTGTGGACGTGTAACCATGAATATAGAGCTTCATATTGCTGATAGTAGTCATCAGGCTCAGCCGTCATTAGAGTATAGAAGAAGAAGGTCTTCTAGGCATGAAGAATTGCCTTGGATGCTGTAGAATGGCTGAGCTCTGTGGATGAACGTGTTGCTCTCTCCTTTTAGGTTAAATAAACCTATATCTATAGTAGAGGTCGTGCCTCTTGTTGGGAAAAACTATCCAGGCACCAGATCTCTCCTGCCCCCAGGCTAGGCACCGGCCTCTAGACCCCTGCTTCGAAGGGACCCAGGGCTCGGACCCTACATTCAGGTTCCCCGGGCCCGACCCCTGTTCCAAAACGGACCCTTGAGTAAAATGGAAGTTCTCTATCTAAGGAAACTCTCCCATATTCGCAAATATGGAAGAGTTTAACCTAATACTAGCAAACATCTACATCTATATAAGGGGAACCCAAACCCTAGAATAAGGGATCGACACTTAGAGATTGAGAGACTAGATATAGGCGGCTAAGATTAGGGTTCTTACACCAACATTGTATCCCCCCCCTCAGATCGAATAATCAATAAGATCTCTCTTTCTGTACTCGCTTCTTGCTTCTACTCATACGAATACCTCTGATTTCTCCTTACCTCTTACAAACATCCTCGCTTCTCTCTATCTTCGTACGGACCTTCTTGTGTTCCATCGTACTAAAATGATAGTACACAAAAATATCATAACATCTTGGCGCTAGAAGGAGGGGATTTACCCAACTACGAGACGATGACACCAGAAGATTCAACCGAACCAACCGGAGCTACTCCAAGAGAAGCCAATTTCCTCAATCAGATCAACACCCTCCAAGGAGAAATCACCAAGCTCCGCAAGACTCGAGGAACAGCAGGCGACAGCTTGGAGCTTCTCCAAGAAGTTTAAACCCTAAAAGCTAAACTCGACGAGCACACCCAACAGCTACAGCGAAGCGCAGAGAAGGTAGGAGCACTCGAAGCCGAAAACCATCTTCTCAAAGAGGAGAACCAATATCTCAGGAAAAACAGCAATAAACGCCGAAGGTTCCGAACCCGAGTTCGAACCATGCCCTCCCTCGATACTCTTACCAACGAAGAAGGAGTAACTCAACGAGCAGCTCCCAGTGATAAAGAACCCAAGGGAAAGGAAACTACAACAAGGAGGACACAAGTAACCCTCAGCAGTGACTCTGATATGGGGGACGAGGAATACTCACCCGACGACCCTTTGATATCAGATCCGGCCGCGGTTGCATTTCTCGAGAAGATGTTCTCCGAAAGGTTCTATACCATCCGGTCGATTGTGAAAAGGCTTCCAGGCGTACCTCCCCCATCAGGAGGAGCGACCCTAACTCCTACTCCGACACACCCTTCGTGAAAGAGATCGCTTCAGTCGAGATGCCAAGGAAGTTCTCCTTCCCCACCATGAAGATCTATGATGGGACCAGCACTCCGGACAACCACGTGGCCCTCTACAAGCAACAGATGCTTACAGCAGCAAGCCCCCGAGGACTGAGAAAACCTCCCTGTGCAGGGGCTTCGGCTCAACCCTAACTGGTCCTGCCCTCTAGTGGTACATCAATCTCCCCACGAAATCTATAAGATCCTTCGCAGAACTGAGCGACAAGTTGGTGGAACCATTTGCCAGCAGCAGAAACCTGGAAAAGAATTCCGACGATCTCTACAAAAAACTCCAGCACAGAGTCAAACCTCTTAGGGCCTATATCTCACACTTAACCAAGAAAAAGTAGCTATTCCTGAATGCAACGTAAGGACGGCTATCTCTGCCTTCAAAAGGGGCCTGCTCCCCGACTGGGACCTGTACAAGGAACTAACCAAGTACCAGTGTAAGACAATGGAAGACGTCCTATCCAGGGCCTTGGCCCAAATGAGATGGAAGAAGATGTCACGAGCCGGGCCAAGGCCCAGCAGAAGCAGGAGCCTAGGCCAAGGAAGCCGCTCAGAAATGATCGCGATGAAGGATCCCAATACAGGCCCCCAAGGGAAGCCGGTGGACATAGCAGGGACCGAAATCTGAATCGCCCCTTACCTTGACTCGAGGGAATGAGCGTATCTACATGTCCCGACATCTCCCGCCTGTCTATCACTACAAGAATTCTGCTTATTAATAGCATTACAGTATAGAGTTTTTCCGATTATGCTATGTTTGACATACCTCTAACTTTTATAAAGCGTTTGGAAAAATGAAAACGCTATGTTTGGTTGATACGATTTTAACTCGGAAAACACTTTTTCAAAACGTAGTATACATAGCACTTTTACTTTTGAAATGCTATGCATCATTAAAGTGGGAAATAATTAATTTTCCCTCTCACTCCATTTTATTTACCTCCAACAATCATAAACTCTAAACCCTAAAACTTAAGCTCTAAACTTTAAACATAATCCTTAAACTCTAAACAAAAACTTTAATCTCTAAAATTTCAACATCAAATCTTAAATTTCATTTCAAAAATTGAATATAAACTAAAAAATTAATATTCCAAAATCAGTCACAAATTTTAAATCAATACTCCAACACTTTAACCCTCAAACCATATACTCAAACCTTATTCTAAATTCCAAAATAAAAACTATTTTATAAATTAATTTTATACCCTAAATGCTACTTAAAAATCTCAAAACTCTAATCATTTTACTATTTAACTTCAAACCCTATGTCTAAAAACAAACTCCAATTGTAATATTTAAAAACTTAAATTCCAAATCTTAAATATAAAATTACAAACTTAATCTTTTCAAAACTTTATCTTAATTATGTACATCACTTAAACTCTATTCTCTCTTATGTATATATACCAACTATGTACTACCACTTAAAATTTTGTATTATCGAACATATGAACTTATAGATAAATTTACTAAAGATAAAATATCAAATAACAGAAAAATATACACCACTTCTCGTGAATGAAGTAGTCTCGTTCTTCTTTCTTAAAAAAGAAGTAGTTTCGTTCCTTCCTAATTAAATAGAACATTTGTCCTCCTCCATATAATACTACACTAAAGCCATACAAAAAATTATTAATAATCTTAACTCATTTTCTATTGGTAAAAAACATGTGCGTGGATTACTATCTTGACCATTGATATTTTTAATCCAAGGGTCCAGAATGAGTCTTTTGTGTTTCTTTCTTCTGTCGAGTCTCACCACCTCCCTTCCTCACAATTCTCTCTCTCTCTCTCTCTCTCTCTCTCTCTCTCTCTCTCTCTCTCAATTCTCTTTGCATCTCCCCATTTTCAATCTCAGATTCTCTCTGTACATAATCAACAACAAATTGCGCCTCCGATTTTGGTGTTAACAGATCCGTGTGAGAACCGAAATCCACCTACTGTCAAATAATCGTAAATAAGGAAACTTCGGGAAAACCTTAAGTTTCCAGAGGAACCGGCTATCTGCAGAACCGCACAACGAAGATTATGATAACCAAAAACTTAGAAACTTTAAATGAATAAACGAAAATCGAGAGCAAAGAGGTTCTTATTCCGAATCTGCGTAGAACTGGTACAAAGAGAGTAGTCGAAAAATTAAGAACGAAAAACCCTAATTGAGACGCAGCTTGCTAACAGAAAACAAAAATATTCCTAAATGCTAGTTTTGGTGGTGAGAGCTCTGAAAATCGTGTCCCTTGCTTCAACCCTAGACCTCTTATTTACATACTCCTCGCCTTGGCCATTCGGTCTTTCCATTTCGCCCAGATTTGACTATATCGGGAATTTTCCATTTTTCTCGATCCTTCCTTTTCTTCCGCGGAAATCTTCTATTTTTCTTCAAACCTTCCTTTTATCTTCAAACTTGACATTTATTTTCCTTCTGCGAGTAAACCGTCAAAACATTATCGTATCTTCAGGTTAGATTCACGTAAGATCGCGAGATGGGTTTTTATCGCGTTTTAGGACCTTCTGGGCCGTTCTGCGATAAATCCGTTTTCCGACTTTGTACGGGATCGTTTCCTAATCTGTTGCCATTTTTAATAAATTCCTCGAGCTAGTCGCAAGGTTTTACGATTTACTCGACGTTTTTATTAAAAACGTGTTTTTTACGATTTACACGATGTTTTTATTAAAAACGTGTTTTTTATGATTTCAACGAGAAATCTTGAATAAATCGTATAGTTTTAGGCAATGTTCGGTGTTTTGTTTAACCGTTGCCGTTTTATACGATTTTCTCGAGTTCTTTGTCGAGAAAGCAAAGTTTTACGGTTTTTATCGTAAAACTCGAACGATAGGTCGGATCGAGATGGAACGGGAGACGTTTCGGCCGTGGTTCAGAATGCGACCGCGTCGAAAGACATAAGTTTTGAATCGGGGATGCGGGAGATCGAGGCTTGGGACGTCCAGGAAGTGTTTAGTTCGTCCAACGGCGAACTAGTCGGGACGAGACTAGTTCGCCCACCGGCGAACTAAGCCGGGCTGGCTTAGTTCACCCGTGGGCAAACTAGGCGGGACGGGACTAGTTCGCCCACCGGCGAACTAAGCCGAGCTGGCCTAGTTCGCCCGTGGGCGAACTAGTAGGGACGGGACTAGTTCGCCCACCGGCAAACTAGTCAAGGGCCTCCTAGTTCGCCCATCGGCGAACTAAGCCAGCTTGGCTTAGATCGCCGGTGGGCGAACTAGTTGCGAATAGTTCGCGTTTTACAGCTGTTTTGGTTTTTTGCGATTTCGTAAAACAATTCTCTAGTTTTATAAAACGATCTTCGAGTTTTATAAAACGATCTTCGAGTTTTATAAAACGATCTTTCGAGTTTTATAAAAACGATCTTTGAGTTTTATAAAACGGCTTCTCGAGTTTTATAAAATGATCTTCGAGTTTTATAAAACGATCTTCGAGTTTTATTAAACTACTTCTCGAGTTTTATAAAACGGTCTGCGAGTTTTATAAATGACTTCGAGTTTTATAAAAAGGTTCTTGAATTTTATAAAACGATCTTCGAGTTTTATTAAACGGCTTCTCGAGTTTTATAAAATGATCTTCGAGTTTTCTAAAACGGCTTCTCGAGTCTTATAAAACAATCTTCGAGTTTTATAAAACGATCTTCGAGTTTTATAAAACGGCTTCTCGAGTTTTATAAAACGATCTTCGAGTTTTATAAAACGATCTTCGAGTTTTATAAAACGGCTTCTCGAGTTTTATAAAACGATTCTCGAGTTTTATAAAACGGTCTGCGAGGTTTATAAATGACTTCGAGTTTTATAAAACGACTCCTCGGGTTTTATTAAACTATTCCTTTTGTACTTTTGCGGGGAGTTTTGGCTATTGATTCCGTCGTACCGATTTTGACCACAACAGTTAGCCCCCCAGCTCGTAAGAATCGTGAGGTTCTTGCGAGTGGATTGAGCTTGTTTGGCGAGTTTGGTAGAATTAGGCGGAATTTTAATGGCCAAAAGTCCAAGGGTGAATAGTAAAATTCTTTCCTATATGTAGATGGAGTGAGTTTTTCAAGTTTTTCACTCACTCTTCCATAACTTACGTAAGATTTAGGAAGGCTTCTCTCTACCTTTTCCTTTGGATCCTTTTTCTTTCGACTATCAAATATGTCTTCCGGATGGAAAGTTTCAGATTATGCTCACGCATCAATCTTTGATCCGAGAGACATTGATGTTTCCAGCGGTTGTCCTCTTCCCGAGCCGGTCTTTCAACATTTCTTTACGACCAAGGAAGATTTTGTAGACTACTATTTAGCCGTGAGCGCCGCGGAGGTACCGCCTTCGAATTTCTGGGTTCCGAAGAAAGATAAACCTCGGAAGAAAACAGTTGGCATGAGCACGAGCACTGCTGGTTCTCTCAGATATTTGAGAAATATCTATGCGATCCCTGAGTCGGTTCAGTTTCGCATCCCTGTCCAGGGTCAGGGTTCCGAGGATCCGCCTCCGGGTTATTTTACGTGCTACGAAGCCTTTCTGTTGACCTGCCAGCTATGGTTCCCTATTCCTCGAGCCATTTTCGAATTCTTGGATAGGTTTGGAGTACCATTTGGCCAACTACGCCCTAGTGGCTTACAACACCTTGTCGGGATTCTGGTATTGGGATACGAACGCCGAATGTCCCTTGATGCGGATTATCTTTCGTCTCTGTTGACATTGAAGGGAAGAAAGGACGGTTTTTACTTAGCCCCCCGGCGGGACATGACGGTTATTGGCGGGATTGCCTCGAATGATCACGATTGGATTTACCGATTCTTTTATGTCAAAATCTTCAGCGCATTGGTGGAGGAGAGTTGTATTCCTTTGATTAGGGCTGCGTGGGCGACAAGCGGTATTCCATTGACGTGATACCCATATCCATATAGATATAGGTTTTAACTTTTTTGTTTGTTTCGCAGTGCCTGCCCTCCCGATGCCGATGCTTGAGGATTTTCCGGAGGTTATGAATCTTCTACGTGGCGGCCCACTTCATTGGGGGTATTTTTCTCCGAAAATGATCTGTCGTGCCGTCGCCTATTATTCGTCCGGTTTTTCTCGTGACGGTCATGCTGATTTTAAGGCGGGCGATGATGTGGAGGAGAGGGAAAGGTCTAGATCTCCGCAGGATAGAGAAGTTCCGATCGATCGCGGTCGGGCATCTGACAAAGATATCAATATCGAAGATCTTATTGACTTTTCGCCCTCCGAATTTGATCCGGCCGATACGTCAAAGGACCAGCTGACACACTGTTTGCGAAAGCGTCGAGGATTTTCAACAAGGTTTGCCTATTCTTTATTATTATGTATATATGTTTTTATGAAGGATGTTTGTTCCGTTTTGCAGGGTCTTCGCTTTATGAGCGAAGCGGTGAGCGCGAATAGTGCGGAACTTCGCAAGGCCGAATCTAGGGTTGCAGCAGCAGAGGCGGTGGCTGTTCGTATCAGAGGGGAGATCGATGCCAGTTTCTCTCGTGCCCAGGATATGGCTGCAACGGAGGCCGCTCGTGTGAGGGAAGAGTATGAAGCCAAATCTCGTCGAAGCCTAGAACTTTCTGACACGATGGCTCGCCGCGCCCGTAGGGCAGGCAAAAGAGAGGTTGCTGTGGAGTTGATGACTCGGCGCGAGTGGTTCGTGCCTCTTTATGCGGAATTCGAAGATGCGCAAAGAGCGAATGGCAATTTCCGCGAGTGTCGGGGCGTATTTGGGGGTTTGCATCTTACCCAGGAATCGGACTATTCGTATGAGGCTGCGATTACGAAGCAGAACGCATCTAGCTAAGAGAGAGAAGAAGAAGAATGAATCCGCCAATCCTGGGAAGCATATGTGGGATCAGTGGAACCCTATTGTGGTGTCGCCGGATTCCGCCGAAGTTGGACTCGGGATCTCGGACGTGGATGGTGAAGTCGATCAGCCTGCGTTTGATGACTTCAATGTGTGATGTTCTTGTTTTTATTATTTCGTCGTTGTTTTTCTGGGACTGGCCGTTGGCGCCTTGAATACCTACCGCTGGGCGGTGTGTATTCGAAGACTTTCTTACTAAAAATATTTTCTAAGTATGGAATTCGTGTTTTATGTTAGACGTAGAGGGAAGAATACGAGTTGTCATCTCGTATCTAACTCTTTGGTGTAAATCGTCCGATTCGTTAACTCGGGAGATTTCGATTTTCGCGAGTGTTTAGATGTGGGCGAAGAGACATGCCTTTAGGATCTTGATTCATGCCTTGAGACGTTAGCGACCAGTGTGCTGGGTTTAGGGCAAGACCTAGGTTTACTTTCGGATTGGGGCTGTGCGATGACTAGTCGGCTTTCGTTTTGCCCGTTGCGATTTTAACCTGACTCCATACCGATTTAGAATCCGCAATAGGTTCTCGGCTTATACGATTCGTATGGTTGGAATCGAACATCTCACCGGGAACAATTTCTAAGTTGCCCAGAAGTGCTGACCAAAAATTTGGATTTCTTTTATAGCGCGCTATTTTATCCTCGTCGGATGTATGCGGACCGATAGGTCGGTCAGTTTGTTTAGGACGGCTAGCGTGCTCGACAGGGCCAATCGTCGAGCGTTCGTATTTTTATATTCGCGGACGGACTTGGGGAAATATTTTTCTTGAGAGTTTAGGCGACGTCTCGCCAGTTCTTTCCGAAAATATTTTGATATGCAAGTTTTTTAGAAAAACGATTAAATAGTTGTTACTGCGGAAGCGATTTTCCGGATTTTCGTTTTCTGATAGTAGCGGAGATATTCTAACTTTGTCTTTATTAAAAATTTCGAAACTTTTTCGATTACGAAGCTAAAAGAAATTTTGTAAAAAATATTTGGGAGTATACGAATACTCGTATACTCACCCACTCACCCCCCCCCCCCCCCCCCCCCCCCCGTTTTTGAAGGGGGGTTAGCTGAACTCGTCTTTAGGCGAGCTGCCTACGTATTCCTTTCGGAAATCAAGCCATCTCGTAGTTCTGATTGTTTGCGCGAGTGTGCTTACTCGGCTGTCGCAGACTTCTCGATCGCTTCAGTTGCGGGATCGATGTCTTTGTCCGGGATTGTCTCCTCCGGTCGGATGGAAGCGATGGGTGCAGAAACTTCTGGTTTCTCGGCCGTTGCTTGCTTTGGGTCGTCTTCTGCGGGCGGTGGCGTGACCTTTGCCCGTTTTGGTTTCACGATTGCTACCGCCAATTGCCTCAGCTTATGTTCGGCCAGGAAGCAAGATCGCGATTGTCTTTGGCATCCCCAAATTACTGNATTGTCTCCTCCGGTCGGATGGAAGCGATGGGTGCAGAAACTTCTGGTTTCTCGGCCGTTGCTTGCTTTGGGTCGTCTTCTGCGGGCGGTGGCGTGACCTTTGCCCGTTTTGGTTTCACGATTGCTACCGCCAATTGCCTCAGCTTATGTTCGGCCAGGAAGCAAGATCGCGATTGTCTTTGGCATCCCCAAATTACTGTGACTCCTGTAGGCATTGGGAATTTGATGCCTAAGTGATACGTGGACAGAACCGCCTTTATTGAACTTATCCAAGGCGTGCCCATGATTACATTGTAGATGGCCGGGAAATCGACTACGGCGAAGTTAACGATTTTCGTCACTTCTTTTGCGGCACCTGGTAGTCGGATGGATCCCAGGGTCATCGACGTCTCGCCGGAGAAGCTAGTTAGCAGTTTTGGAATCGGCTCGACTTCCGAGAGATCGATTCTCATTCGTGCTAGCGTATTGCGGAAGATTACATTGACAGTACTTCCGGTATCGACCAAGATCCGAGAAACTTCCAAATCGCTTATTACTAAGTCGATGACGAGAGGATCAGCGTGAGGTTGGTCGATTCCGCCGGTTTCAGCGTCGTCGAATGAGATCACTCCTTTCGGAGAGTCATCCGTCGGCACCTTCCAACTCGAGCCGGTTTCGGCTTTGCGTTGGTAGGATTTTATAGACGAGACGGTGTCGTTGTAGTATTGCGATTCGCCGATAATCATGTTGACTTTTCGGCGGTTAGCGTTGTTACCCTTCTCGTCTTGTCTTCGTCCGCGCTTTTTGCCTGACTGGTTTCCCTGAGGCGGAGTTTCTGCTCGCGCGTTCCTGTCGTTCTTCGGATCGGGCAGTTTGATCTCGGTGATGCGGGCCGTGAAGGGCGTTTTCCGAGACTCGTACAGTAGCCGATCAATCTCGGGTGCGGCGCTGGTAGCGTGGTGAATCTGAGATTTCACCGCTTTTACCGCAGCGGCCGTTTTGGTGATATATTCGCGGAGATCGCGAATCTCGGTCAGACCGTCAGCAGTTTTCCGACCTTGTCGGTGTTTGCTGCGAGTGACCGGGGATCGCTCCTCGGTGGTTTTTGCGTATCACGCGAAGTCGAGTTCCCCCTCGTCTTCAGTAAAAGAACGTTAGGGAGAAGACTCCGGCAGAGGACTTCGAGTCTTTCTTCTCCTAGGATGGACGTCAGCGTCTTCGTCCGATGAATCGGCCTGGTCGCTTGTCTCCAGTTTGACCCTTTCGATGCCCTCACCCTCGGTCTCCTTTTCGTGAGTAGGAGGTTTCTCCGATTCGTTCAGGTTGACCCTTTCGTTCAGGTTGACCCTTTCAGGTTGACCCTCGGTCTCCAGGTTGACCCTTTCGAGTCTTTCTTCTCCTAGGATGGACGTCAGCGTCTTCGTCCGATGAATCGACCTGGTCTCTTGTCTTCAGGTTGACCCTTTCGATGCCGTCACCCTCGGTCTCCTGTTCGTGAGTAGGAGGTTTCTCCGATTCGTTCAGCGTCGCGTCAGGATTGTCTTTTCCGGAATCCTTTTCCGGTAAGTTACCTTGCTCGGTTCTGGGACGATCCGTAGGAGCGCCAAAGTCGAGCCTTCTTCCGCGGATCTTAGTAGTTCCGCGGGGGCGAATTGCTCGGGTTTTCGCGGTTAGGGTTTCTACCCGTTTCGCGAGCGAACCAATGAGCTTTTCCTGCTCTTCCGATTTTTTTGTTAAACTCGAAAAGCATCTTCTCGAGGGTCTTGGCGTTAGCGTTTGTACCGTTGGCCGCAGACGCTCCTTGTGGTGGTGTTGTTTCAACGTTATCGCGTCCGTTGCAAGTTTGGTTGTCACCACTCATCGTTTCTTCGTTGGACATGTTGCGGCTTCGGTGTAAGATAGATCCGACCCCCCCTCCTTCTAGCACCAAACTGTGGGAACCAAAATCCACCTACTGTCAAATAATCGTAAATAAGGAAACTTCGGGAAAACCCTAAGTTTCCAGAGGAACCGGCTATCTGCAGAACCGCACAACGAAGATTATGATAACAAAAAACTTAGAAACTTTAAATGAATAAACGAAAATCGAGAGCAAAGAGGTTCTTATTCCGAATCTGCGTAGAACTGGTACAAAGAGAGTAGCCGAAAACTTAAGAACGAAAAACCCTAATTGAGACGCAGCTCGCTAACAGAAAACGGAAATATTCCTAAATGCTAGTTTCTGTGGTGAGAGCTCTGAAAATCGTGTCCCTTGCTTCTACCCTAGACCTCTTATTTATATACTCCCCGCCTTGGCCATTCGGTCTTTCCATTTCTTCCAGATTTGACTATATCGAGAATTTTCCATTTTTCTCGATCCTTCATTTTCTTCCGCGGAAATCTTCTCTTTTTCTTCAAACCTTCCTTTTATCTTCAAACTTGACATTTATTTTCCTTCTGCGATTAAACCGTCAAAACGTTATCGTATCTTCGGGTTAGATTCCATTAGGATCGCGAGATGGGTTTTTATCGCGTTTTAGGACCTTCCGGGCCGTTCTGCGATAAATCCGTTTTCCGACTTTGTACGGGATCGTTTCCTAATCTGATGCCGTTTTTAATAAATTACTCGAGCTAATCGCAAGGTTTTACGATTTACTCAATGTTTTTATTAAAAACGCTTTTTTTACGATTTACTCGACGTTTTTATTAAAAACGTGTTTTTTATGATTTCAACGAGAAATCTCGAATAAATCGTATAGTTTTAGGCAATGTTCGGTGTTTCGTTTAACCGTTGCCGTTTTATACGATTTCCTCGAGTTCTTTGTCGAGAAAGTGAAGTTTTATAGTTTTTATCGTAAAACTCGAACGATAGGTCGGATCGAGATGGAACGGGAGACGTTTCGGCCGTGGTTCAGAATGCGACCGCGTCGAAAGACGTAAGTTTCGAATTGGGGATGCGGGAGATCGAGGCTCGGGATGTCCAGGAGGTCTTTAGTTCGTCCAACGGCGAACTAAGCCGGCTAGCTTAGTTCGCCCGTGGGCGAACTAGTGGGGACGAGGCTAGTTCACCCACCGGCGAACTAAACCGAGCTGGCTTAGTTCGCCCGTGGGCGAACTAGTCGGGACGGGACTAGTTCTCCCACCGGCGAACGAAGCCGAGCTGGCTTAGTTCACCCGTGGGCGAACTAGTCAAGATGGACTAGTTCGCCCACCGGCGAACTAAGCCAAGCTAGCTTAGTTCGCCGGTGGGCGAACTAGTCAAGGGCTTCCTAGTTCGCCCATCGGCGAACTAAGCCAGCTTGGCTTAGTTCACTGGTGGGCGAACTAGTTGCGAGTAGTTCACGTTTTACGGCTGTTTCGGTTTTTTGCGGTTTCGTAAAACGATTATCGAGTCTTATAAAACGATCTCCGAATTTTATAAAACGATATTCGAGTTTTATAAAACGATCTTCGAGTTTTATAAAATGATCTTTCGAGTTTTATAAAACGATCTTTGAGTTTTATAAAACGGCTTCTCGAGTTTTATAAACTGATCTTCGAGTTTTATAAAACGATCTTCGAGTTTTATTAAACTACTTCTCGAGTCTTATAAAACGGTCTGCGAGTTTTATAAATGACTTCTAGATTTATAAAACAGCTTCTTGAGTTTTATAAAACGATCTTCGAGTTTTATAAAACGGCTTCTCGAGTTTTATTAAATGATCTTCAAGTTTTATAAAACGGCTTCTCGAGTTTTATAAAACGATCTTCGAGTTTTATAAAATGATTTTTGAGTTTTATAAAACAGCTTCTCGAGTTTTATAAAACGATCTTCGAGTTTTATAAAACGATGTTCGAGTTTTATAAAACGGCTTCTCGAGTTTTATAAAACGATTCTCGAATTTTATAAAACTACTTCTCGAGTTTTATAAAACGGTCTGCGAGTTTTATAAATGACTTCGAGTTTTATAAAACGACTCCTCGGGTTTTATAAAACTATTCCTTTTGTACTTTTGCGGGGAGTTTTGGCTATTGATTCCGTCGTACCGATTTTGACCCCAACAATCCGGCGCACTCAAACCCTTGTCATCCTTCAGAAATACCGCTTCCACTTCAAATCCATCTCCAAAATCCTATTTCCCTAAGTCATTTTTCTTAACTTTTCGAATGCAACTTTGAATATTTTTTTGTTTGTGTTTATAAAATTGGGTTTCAGGGATGCCTCCTCTCCTCCCCTTCTCCGTGACGAAGTGACACCTTTCTCCTCTCCCTGTCGAAGAAGTCCAGATGGAGAAAGCTACTAAAGATTAAACGACAGAGACGGGCTTGGAGATGGAGCAAAGAAATGAGATGCAAAAAGAATCTGCAGAGGCAGAGGACCAGATCTGGCGGATGTGGGAGTCGATTTCACCCTACTGTCAAATAAATCGTAAATAAGGAAACTTCGGGAAAAACCCTAAGTTTCCAGAGGAACCGGCTATCTGCGAGAACCGCACAACGAAAATAAGAAAACGATAACTTAGAATAAAAACGAAAATAAGAGAGATTTGAGAGCAAGAAGGTTCTTATTCCGAATCTGCGTTGAACTGGTT
>CAKOAT010248932.1:0-33815 GCA_932364175.1 Eruca vesicaria subsp. sativa | reverse complement strand
AGAATTTGCTGGATGGATGTATTGTTATGTGAGTGCCTTAAACATTATTTTTCATCAATACATATTTATACCAATAAAGTTATATTGCTATAACATTTTTCAAATGTATAGGTGTCTGCCGGTATGGCAAGAGGTGAAACATTTGACGATTGGATACGCGAGATGGTGTGTGGGCCACAGTATATTGTGAAGTCATATCTGAGATTTTGTACTCGAGGATATGCATTCACAACTCAAAAGAGAAGACGTTCAAGTAAAACTTCTGATTTTGGTGTGTCGTCTGCATCAGGAGATGATGTGTACTATGGAAACATAAGCGAAATTTTGGAAATCAAGTATCCGGGCATGGTCGGGTTGCGGTGTACCGTCTTCTATTGTGATTTGGTGTTACATCAGTACATTCGCAATGCATTTGGTGTTACATCAGTACATTCGCGAAGAAAACTGCAATATTATGATCCTTTCATTCTTGCTTCTCAAGCTGATCAGGTAAATATATGTATATATATATATATATATATATGTCAATTTAATCATAATTATTCATTCATATGTATATTACTATTACTAATTTTAAATTTTAATTTTTTTTTTTACGTTACAGGTTTGTTACATCAAGTATCCTCGGGTTAGAAACAGGGATGATCCATGGGTCACTGTTACATCACTCAACTCTAGAGGTCGAGTTCAGGGAAGTTCTGATCAACACCCCCTATAACCAAGCACATCCGGCAACTTAAGTGCCTTAGAAGATTTAGCAAATGTTGATCTTGTAGTTGATTTAACCGAATTTGGAGACGAAGCTATTGTTCACCAAGAGGATGAACCTGTCATTGGAGAGTTTCACCAAGATACAAATTCGAGTTCATCTGGAGATGATTCATCGTCTGAAGAAGAGTAGTTTAGTTTTTTTTTTTTTAAAACACAATTTCCGAGGAAATTCCGAGGAAACATTAGGGTTTCCTCGGAAATTCGTCGGAAATTGTGTATAATTTTAGGGTATAGAATTTGGGGTTCCAACCCTCGGTATTTCCTCGGAATATTCCGAGGACATTCCGAGGAACTGCCTTATTCCCTCGAAATTTCCTTGGAATATTCCGAGGAAATACCGACGGATTTGAGATTTTTGTACCGAAAACATCTTATTACGGTGTTAAAATATAACAATAGGACCTAAATAAATATTATTAATTGTTTTAAACAGATTATGAATCCAAATATTTGTTTGGATCGCATTAATGAACTTTTTCTCGATTGTATACCGATCTTCATACAACGTTAGAGAAACACTTAACACTTTAACCAACGAGAACNTTAATTGTTTTAAACAGATTATGAATCCAAATATTTGTTTGGATCGCATTAATGAACTTTTTCTCGATTGTATACCGATCTTCATACAACGTTAGAGAAACACTTAACACTTTAACCAACGAGAACGGTAATACTTGTAATCGATTTTGAAATTTTGTAATTTCATTTTTTATGCACATCTATGGAAAGAATCAGGAATGCTATGTTTTGAACAAGATAAAAATTGTGCAAGAAATTATTTAGGGTCTTAAAAATCAAGGTTTTGAAACCACAAACTAATATTCCTCGGAATTTCCTCGGAATTTTCCGAGGAAAATCCGACGGATCGTATCCGACCAATTAAAAGACATGCAGAGAATATTCTTGTCTTGAAACTCGATTCCGAGGAAATTCTGACGGAACTTAAAGTGGCCGTCGGAATTTCCTCGGAATATTTTCATTTAACCGGGAATTTGATCCGCCAAAATTTTCGCGAAAATTGAATTAAGTGATTTCCGACGGAATTCCGAGGAACCTTTCTGTCGGAATGTTCTGATAAATATTAATCACGGTTTCTTCTTCCCCATTTCTTTTCTCTTTCTCCAAACCATTGCCGACGCTCTCTCTCCTCCCTCTCGATATTCTCCGGCGATTTGTCCCTAAAATCTCATCAGATTCGTCCTCAAAGATGTAAGAATCCTATCCCATTGACTTAGGTTCATTTTGATTAGGTTTTGTAATAGATTTGGTGATTTGAATGTGTGTTGATAGATTATGAGTTAGGGTGATGGGTAGATTACGAGTTTGATAGGTTAGGATTATGATATTGTTAGGATAATTTGATATATTGAATTGATTTGTAAATTTTTCTAAAGTTTTTTTTATTTTTGGATTTATTAAAGATTTTTATATGTAGGAATCCTATTTTCGGATTTAGTAAAACTATTTTCGGATTTATTAAAACTATTTTCGGATTTATAAAATTATTTTTGGATTTATAAAAACTATTTTTTATTTATTAAAACTGTTTTTGTATTTATTAAAACTATTTTTGGATTTATAAAAACAATTTCTGTTTTTATTAAAACTATTTTCGGATTTATTAAAATTATTTTCAGATTTATAAAAACTATTTTTGTATTTATTAAAACTGTTTTTGTATTTATTAAAACTGTTTTTGTATTTATAAAATCTATTTTTGTATTTATAAAAACTATTTTTGGATTTATAAAAACTATTTTTGTATTTATTAAAACTATTTTCGGATTTATTAAAATTATTTTCGGATTTATAAAAACTATTTTTGTATTTATTAAAACTGTTTTTGTATTTATTAAAACTGTTTTTGTATTTATTAAAACTATTTTTGTTTTTATAAAAACTATTTTTGGATTTATAAAAACTATTTTTGTATTTATTAAAACTATTTTCGGATTTAGTAAAATTATTTTCGGATTTATAAAAACTATTTTTGTATTTATTAAAACTGTTTTTGTATTTATTAAAACTATTTTTGTATTTATAAAAACTATTTTTGGATTTATAGAAACTATTTTTGTAATTATTAAAACTATTTTTGTGGATTTATTAAAACTATTTAGTTAATTATTAGAACTTTTTTCAAAGTGAAGAAAGAGTCTGTGTTTACTTTTGTTGACTTTTCAAGAGCATCATTATTGCTGGGACAAAAATTAAGTTTCTTAGCATTTTCAGAAGAAAAAACATTTGTTATGTCATTATGTATTTTTTAGAAAAAGTGTTGATTAAAAATGTTGGAAACCCGAGATGCTAATATATATTAGCAGGTGCTTTAAACATAATATCTTTTAATAATTTCGAAAAATGTTAGTCAAAGAACTTGTATTGAATAAAGCAGGTAGTAAGTAAGGTTTGATGCATAATGAAATAAAAGCGTTTGTGAAATAATGTTTAGAAGTAGATGATAGTTTTCATAATCTTGAAGAACAAATTTATAAAGTCTTAAACAACGAGAAAATATTAATGATGGAGAAGCAGGTGGTACTCTCAAGGTAGAGGATGTAGATTGGGTGGGAGTTTTTTGAACTAGGGCCTGAAAATTAATTAAAATACTGTAAGTTAGTGAGTAGTTATTATTAATAGAAATCTTTTTATTTATTTCATAATATATGTATAGGTACCTGGAGGTGAGAAGATATCCATCATCACGGTAGCATTTTTGCTTCCAATTTTTTGTGTTATCAACTAGAGCACTGTGGAGACAATTGTGATTTTTCAGCTAAATAACCCTTTAATTTTTTTTTAGTTTTGCGTCTAAGTATAAAATTTTACTTACTTTCATCGGAAGGAAGCCGGTTGAAGAACTCTTTGTAGACTATGTTTTCCACTATCTGAGGGTGCGAATCATGACCCTTAATAATTTTTAGTCCTGCTTTGCTTGTCACGCGTGAGAGAGACACATAAAGTTGACCATGAGCGAAGACCGGATTAGGTAGATATAAGAGAACTTCTTTCAAACTTTGACCCTGGCTTTTGTTGATTGTCATTGCGTAACACAATCTGATGGGGAACTGTCGCCGATGCAAAGTGAATGGTAGCTTTGTTTCATGATGCAATAAAACTATCCGGGTATGGTTACATACCGTAGTAATCGCATTTCTCGCAACCACCTATACGATAAAACATGAGACTCAGCTGTGTTATGCATAAGTAATGATATCAATAAGGTAATGCAAACCATTAAACTTACAGTCATAGAATTTTGGCTTGAATGTTGGCGGATCATTAATCATAAGAGCTGTGAATAGATATATCTTTATTACTATTAAAGGATCAATTTAAAACTCAGTTGGATAAGTCTGAGACTAAGAACACACCTTTTGGTTTGTTACGCGACCCAGGTGGGCGGCCTCGTTTTCTCTTATGTGTGTGTACGCCTGAAATTTGGGAATGGGAAAATGTTCAAATTGTTCTTTTTCCAATCTATGGGAAAAGTGTTTTTCCTTACATATATCTTTTCTACTATTGCATTCTGAGAAAATATTTTAACATCTTCGTTATTAAAAATGTAGATGTTTATTGTTTTAATGTTTATGTGTATATTATAAATTTTTTCTTATTTTACTTTGTTAACAACTAAATATGTATTCAGTTTGAAGTTATTTTTAAAACAAACAAATTTATAATGCTTATATATACATAATTAAACTATTACAATAAAGTATATATAACATAATTAAATTTCAACTATTTTATAAAGTACAAATTAAATTAATCACATATGCATTCTAACATATATTTAAACATTTTAGAACTTATTTATGTTTACTTTGGGAAAATTTTGAAATTAAATGCATATAATAATATATATGTTTTAGATTTAATATAATAGCTAAATTATCATAGTAACATATATTTCAGTTTAATTTTGTTTGAAATAAAAAATTTATAATCATTACTTGCATATTAACAAATTTAGGGAGTATACGATAGATCACATAGAATTGAAGCACAGCTACGCGCATATTTTATATTTTAATAGTTTATTTATTTAAAATTGTTTTGTACTATTATGTTCATTGACTTGTCTGAGATTATATTTAAGTAATAAACTCTATCTAATTTTGTTTACTAATAAAATACATGAAAATACATCAATTAAATATTGTTAAGTTTTTTTGACTCTTAAATTGTTTTATTATCCAATCTCTTATCTAAATTACTTTTTAAAGAATTTTGATACACTTAATTTTAATAATGTAGACATTCAAATATCCAAATTAGTTATAACTTGGAATGAAAATTATAGAAATCGTCAAAATGGATCACAGATAAAATCTTAAATTTTCAATTTTTATTTTTAGGATTAAAGTATGTAAACTGAGGATAATATTTAAAATTACAATATTAGTTGTATGTTATATTTAAATTTGAAGTACAATGAAGTACAAAAGTCCTTCTGTTTGGTTTTTTTTTTTTGGTAAAATAATATGTACGTTAAGTATTAAAATATCTAAGTCTTAACATTATTATTTTACCGAGGTTCTAGTATATATATATATATATATTTGTTTTTTATAAACAAATATATGAACATATTTATGATATATTTTTTTTCCATGATTTCTTTGTTAGTAATTATAAGTTCTGAAAACTTTGGTAGTTCTATTGTTTGGTCATGGAGTAATGATGATGATCGTTTTGGACTGCATATATAAAAACATTTACTTTATCTTTTTTTCTAACTGAACATTGACCGAAAACAAATCGGGTTTCGGTAGATTAAATCGAAATTGAAATTGGGTTTCGCATGCCCAAACAAAACATGACGTGGCTCTTTAAAGCCTTATTATTGGCCAAATAAATTTGGTGATGTGGACATGGTGAGAGTGCTTTATTTTCCCCTTTTAATAATGTATGATATATGAATATATTTATGATTTATTTTTTTTCCATGATTTCTTTGTTAGTAATTATAAGTTCTGAAAACTTTGGTAGTTCTATTGTTTGGTCATGGAGTAATGATGATGATCGTTTTGGACTGTATATATAAAAAAATTTACTTTATCTTTTTTTTTTGTAACTTAACATTGACCGAAAACAAATCGGGTTTCGGTAGATTAAATCGAAATTGAAATCGGGTTTCGCATGCCCAAACCAAACATGACGTGTCTGTTTAAAGCCTTATTATTGGCCAAATATATTTGGTGATGTGGACATGGCGAGAGGGCTTTATTTGCCCCTTTTAATAGTGTATGATATATGAACATATTTACGATTTATTTTTTCCATGTTTTCTTTGTTAGTAATTATAAGTTCTGAAAACTTTGGTAGTTCTATTGTTTGGTCATGGAGTAATGATAATGATCGATATGGACTGTATATATAAAAACATTTACTTTATCTTTTTTTTTTGTAACTTAACATTGACCAAAAACAAATCGGGTTTTGGTAGATTAAATCGAAAATGAAATCGGGTTTCGCATGCCCAAACCAAACATGACGTGGCTGTTTATAGTCTTATTATTGGCCAAATATATTTGGTGATGTGGACATGGTGAGACGGCTTTATTTTCCCCTTTTAATAGTGTATGATATATGAACATATTTACGATATATTTTTTTTCCATGATTTCTTAGTAATTATAAGTTCTGAAAACTTTGGTAGTTCTATTGTTTGGTCATGGAGTAATGATGATGATCGTTTTGGACTGTATATATAAAAAAATTTACTTTATCTTTGTTTTTTTTTGTAACTTAACATTGACCGAAAACAAATCGGGTTTTGGTAGATTAAATCGAAATTTGAAATCGGGTTTCGCATGCCCAAACCAAACATGACGTGTCTGTTTAAAGCCTTATTATTGGCCAAATATATTTGGTGATGTGGACATGGTGAGAGGGCTTTATTTGCCCCTTTTAATAGTGTATGATGATTTGAAGTTTAAGAGATAAAGCTAAGATACATTACTAGAAGTATAGATTATTGCTAGGGCAAAAAATAAGTTTCTTAGCTTTTTCCCACTTCATGGTGCCGTGCCTTTCAATTCCGGCGCGCAGCGCCTCTTCTTCATCCATCCTCCATTTTACCCTTCTGTGTGAGAGTCTGATCGGACTGAGACACACCGTCTCGTCGCTAGGCCGTATCCACACGGATCGGTGTGGAGTGAGCGGTCGATTGAAATCGACGGAGATCTCTCCGTGGAGTGAGAGGTCGGTTGATATCAGCGGAGATCTGTGTCCTCTGGTGTAGTCGACGTTGAGAGAGAAGTCGAGAACGGAGACGAAGAGAAGGGAGAAGAAGAGAAGGAGAGACACGTGTCTTTAAGGACCAAGATAAAACACTTCTTAATTAACATACGTCTTCGACGTTTCTTAGCATTTTCGATTTAAATTTCACCTTTTATTAACTAAGATACAACTATATATACACCGATAATTGTGCTCTAAGTTTATTAAGCACCTGTCGATTTCCGTAAAATAAGGAAAGTTAGGAAAACCCTAATTTTCAAGAGGAACCGGATCTCTGCGAAAGCCAACGACACGTAACCAAGAACGCGATTAATATGAATAAATTGAAAGATATAAAAATAAAAACGAGATTGAAAGCAAGAAGGATTCTTATTCCGAATTTGCGTAAGAACGGTTACAATGAGATTTTCCTTAACTGCGTGAGCCATCGGCAAAATTCCTAGTTCTAGCAATCTAAGACTAAAACCCTAGTTGAGACGCAGCTCGATAACGAAAACGAAAAATTGCCTAAATGATAAGTTTGGTGGTGAAAGCTCTGAAAACTCGTGTCCCTTGCTTCTGCCCTAGACCTCTTACTTATATACTCCTCGCCTTGGCCATTCGGTCTTTCCATTCACCCAGATTTGAGTATATCGGGAATCTTCCATTTCTCTCGATCCTTCCTTTTCTTCCGCGGAAATCTTCTATTTTTCTTAAAACCTGCCTTTTATCTTCAAACTTGACATTTATTTTCCTCCTGCGAGTAAACCGTCAAAACGTTATCGTATCTTCGGGTTAGATTCCGTTAAGATCGCGAGATGGGATTTTATCGCGTTTTAGGACCTTCCGGGCAGTTCTGCGATAAATCCGTTTTCCGACTTTGTACGGGATCGTTTCCTGATTTGATGCCGTTTTTAGTAAATTCCTCGAGTTAATCGTAAGGTTTTACGATTTACTCGACGTTTTTATTAAAACGCGTTTTTTACGATTTACTCCACGTTTTTATTAAAAACGCGTTTCTTACGATTTTAACGAAAAATCTCGAATAAATCGTATAGTTTAGGCAATGTTCGGTGTTTCGTTTAACCGTTGCCGTTTTATACGATTTCCTCGAGTTCTTTGTCGAGAAAATGAAGTTTTACGTTTTTATCGTAAAACTCAAACGATAGGTCGGATCGAGATGGAACAGGAGACATTTCGGCCTTGGTTCAGAATGCGACCGTGTCGAAAGACGTAAGCTTCGAATCGGGGATGCGGGAGATCGAGGCTCGGGACGTCCGGGAAGTCTCTAGTTCGTCCAACGGCGAACTAAGCCGGCTGGCTTAGTTCGCCGGTGGGCGAACTAGTCAAGGGTCTCCTAGTTCGCCCATCGGCGAACTAAGCCAGCTTGGCTTAGTTCGCCGGTGGGCGAACTAGTTGCGATTAGTTCGCGTTTTACGGCTGTTTCGGTTTTTTGCGGTTTCATAAAACGATTCTCGAGTTTTATAAAACGATCTTCGAGTTTTATAAAATGATTCTTCGAGTTTTATAAAAGGATTCTTCGAGTTTTATAAAATGATTCTCGAGTTTTATAAAACGATTCTTCGTGTTTTATAAAACGATTCTCGGGTTTTATAAAACGATCTTCGAGTTTTATAAAACAATCTTCGAGTTTTATAAAACGATCTTTGAGTTTTATAAAACGATTCTCGAGTTTTATAAAATGATCTTCGAGTTTTATAAAACGATCTTTGAGTTTTATAAAACGATTCTCGAGTTTTATAAAACGATTTTTGAGTTTTATAAAACGATCTTCGAGTTTTATAAAACGATCTTTGAGTTTTATAAAACGATTCTCGAGTTTTATAAAACGATTTTTGAGTTTTATAAAACGATTCTTCGAGTTTTATAAAACGATTCTCGGGTTTTATAAAACGATTTTCGAGTTTTATAAAACAATCTTCGAGTTTTATAAAACGATCTTTGAGTTTTATAAAATGATTCTCGAGTTTTATAAAACGATCTTCGAGTTTAATAAAACGATCTTTGATTTTTATAAAACGATTCTCGAGTTTTATAAAACGATTTTTGAGTTTTATAAAACGATCTTCGAGTTTTATAAAACGATCTTTGAGTTTTATAAAACGATTCTCGAGTTTTATAAAACGATTTTTCAGTTTTATAAAACGATTCTCGAGTTTTATAAAGCAATCTTCGAGTTTTATAAAACGATCTTTGAGTCTTATAAAACGATTTATATTTTTGCGGGGAGTTTTGGCTATTGATTCCGTCGTACCGATTTTGACCCCAACATATTCCTTTTGTATTTTTGCTGGGACTTTTAGCCATTGATTCCGTCGTGACCGATTTTGACACCAACAATTAGCCCCCCAGCTCGTTAGAATCCTGAGCTTCTAGTGTAAGGTTCTTGCGAGTGGTTAGCCAATTTTAGTTAAATTAGGCGGAATTAATGGTTGGAAAGGTCCGTTGAAAGTGATATTTCCACTCTCCAGGGAGCGGAAAGCGTTTAAGATTAGGGCTGCGCCTTGTGAAGGCTGCCTACATACCCTTTTGAGGGGATCAAGCCTTTCGTAGTTCGTTTCAGAATTAAGGTTCGTATGACATGTTTCCTAGCAAGACCTTTACGGTCCAGTTATATGTTGTGTAGGATTTTCGAGCATATTGATGTCGATGGCATCTTGAACTTTGCCGGCCTTGAGACTAGCCTCGTAGGCCGTTTGGTCTGGCCGAGCGTGGCCGTTATAGTTTTCGGACTGGCCGTGTGAGGCTCTGAGTCCCTGCCGCTTTTGCGGCTTTATTAAAAATCAGTTTGTGTTTCTAAGAGCGTGTTTTTATTCGTATGAATGTAGCGGGAAGATTATGAGTTGATATTGAGGGAGGTCCGTGAGTTGTCGTCTCGCATTCCTTTTTTCCTTAGTGTATCGCCTTGTTCGTTTGCCCGTTTTAGGATGTTTAGATATAGCCGAAGAGACATGCCTTTAGGATCTTGATTCATTCCTTGAGAAGTTAGCGACCAGTGTGCTGGGTTTAGGGCAAGACCTAGGTTTACTTTCGGATTGAGGCTATGCGATGACTAGTCGGCTTTCGTTTTGCCCGTTGCAATTTTAACCTGATTACATACCGATTTAGAATCCGCGATAGGTTCTCGGCTTATATGATTCGTCTGGTTGGAACCGAGCATCTCACCGGGAACAATTTCTAAGTTGCCCGGAAGTGCTGACCAAAAGTTTGGATTTCTTTTATAGCGCTATTACGCTTGTGTCGGGTGTTCGAGAGCTATCTCTGCGAGATAACTTAAGTTTGTTTAGGACTGTTGCGAGTTTGTTGTGATCAGCAACAAACTTTATAGGCGATAGATGTTTACGTTGTTTTGGCCTTCGCGAAGGATACGTACGTTAAGAAGTTTTGCGTAATTTTATAGTCGCGGACAGACTGTTAGGTCTTCCAAGAAAATGACTTTATCGAGGAAGGTATTTATGTCGAAAAACTAATCTCCGGGCGTCTGCGACGTCTCGCAGTGCCGAAAGTTGGTTTTTATTTTATATGCCGCATTTCGTGTTCGGAATGTTTGCGGGCTCGAAGATGTTGCGCGGTGTTGCGAGGGTTTTGTCTTAACCCTGATTTGCAGGAATACTTTGGTTCGTTTGCGGATATTCGCAATTAAAACTTACATTCCTGTTTGGATGTTAGGTAGTTTTATGCGTTGTGCTAGAGTAATTAGGACTGAGAGGTCACGTAAGTTGTTTCCCCGAAACGAAGAGTTTTTCGTTACGGTGCTTTGTGAAGTGTTGACCTTCCGAGATTCGTACGGCTTTAGGAGCTCTGGTACGAGTGTTTTCTTATACGTCGGATTTTGTAGGCAACTTGCTTCGGGAATAGAGTGAATCGCGAGAATACAGAACTTAGCCGATTTTCGACAAGTTTGCATTATCCGTTGAATGTATTGGCTTGGCGTGAAGGTTGTGTTCAGCCGCACAGCCAAGGTCGTATTTGGTAGAGGATTAGNGCTTTAGGAGCTCTGGTACGAGTGTTTTCTTATACGTCGGATTTTGTAGGCAACTTGCTTCGGGAATAGAGTGAATCGCGAGAATACAGAACTTAGCCGATTTTCGACAAGTTTGCATTATCCGTTGAATGTATTGGCTTGGCGTGAAGGTTGTGTTCAGCCGCACAGCCAAGGTCGTATTTGGTAGAGGATTAGACCATGACACTTTCGTGCTATCGAAAAGGTCGAGTCGGTTAGTAAACTTGGCATTGAAGTGAAGCGCCATCGGACAATAGCCAAGTAGCGTTTGTCGAGCTTGATATGCCAAGTATGCCCGTGTCTATAGAAAACGTTTTTCCGTTGTATGTTCGATTTCTACGGTTAAAGTTTCGTATAAACTTTCCTTTTTATGGAAGTTATTTTATTTTATTTTTTTACTCGAGGGAGACAGATCTTAAGAAGCTCGATACAGAGCCCGTGCGGAGTCGTTTGCGGGGCGTTCTCATTCTCGGATGTAAACGGGAGGAATGAGAGCGGATGCTCGTGAACCGATGGGCTAAAGAATGAGATCTTTCAGATCGTGTCGAGAGGAGGCAAAGTTTAGATTGGCCGCCCAGTGCCGGATCGTATAGCTTGGTTTTCGCTATAAGGAAAGTACTTTTCGCACAACCTGTTACGTTCATTTTCGAAAGTTACTTCGTTATGACATGATCCTGACTATACGAAGGATTTCTCGCGTAAGTAACGGGCGATGAATTTAGTAAATCGGCACGACGCATTGGGTTAACAATGTTTCCGCAGATTTTTGGAGAAACCTTTCCGCTTAGTTTTTGATTCTTCGGTGATGGTTTTTTCGGAGTCACTCACGGAGTTTTACCAAAAGTTATTTCACCGAGATCTGGTCGCAAAATGTTTTAGCGGGTTTCTCGGACGGAATGAATCACATGACCAGCAATAGGATCAGTCGGCGAGACGGAAGGACATGTTCTCGATTGCTGCTTTGTGTTCTCGATTTTTCTTTTTGCCGCAAATGTTCTTGATATTATTCCGTGACTCACTTGGTTCAACGGAGAATAAGATCAGTGCTTTGACACCTAAAGATTTCTCGTATAATTTTTTGACTCTTATACTTGTTTTATCAAGTTCGAGAAGATCTTTATGACTTTGGCAAATCATCGAGTTCCACTCTGAAGTTTCGCAGAGATTTTCTAACCGCATGATTGCGACGAGAGATGCTGTATATTCCTCAAGATTATTTCCCAGACTGTTTGGGTCAGTCTTCAGCACTTAGACGTTTTTAGATTGTTGTTTGCTTTTGGGATGATTTCGACGAGGCGTTGCATCGTCCGAATATTTTTCCGCTTATTTTAGAAAGCGTTTTCTTGATGCGAGGAAAAATGTTCGGCGGAAGAAGAAAGACGAGTTTCGTTTGAAGGATTGGGATGATCGACAATCCGGGTAGATTAAAGACCATGGTGGATCGGAGATGACTTGGAGTATGTCTGATTTACGAAAACTTCTAGGAGCTAGTCGGTTTTAAGACAACGTCAGCGTATCTAGCTCCCTCTTTCTTTTAGGAAATGAGTACGTTTGAATGCGCGGCGATCGTTTCTCGGTTGTACGAGAGATTGGATCGCTTAGTTTCATCAATAATTTGGGATCGTCTATTCTTCGTTCTTCGTCTTTTGACTTACCGGTCTTCGACGAATTACCGGCAACAGTATCGGAGCGGAGAGAAGACTTAACCATCGGAGCTCATGCTCTTGTTTCTTCGTACTGCTGCTTTTATTTGGCCGACTAGGTATCGAAAAAAATCAATCACGTGTTTATGATTGGATGTTTTCGACTTAGCGTGGCAGAGTATCGTAAAACCGGATTGGGTTTAGAGAGTTCAGATTTCTCGTATAGTTTAGGCAACTTTGGTGTTAAGTCAACCGTTGTCGTTTTAGACGATTGATTCGTACTTATACGAAGAAACAAGTCTTTGCGGTTTTGTCGTAAAATCCCGATGGAAATTCCGATTGAGTCGAAACGAGAATCAGCGCGATCAAGACTCGAGAGAGAAACTCGAGGATTGGTTCAGCTTGACGTAGGGCAAGTCGGGTGAACCCTTTCAGCTCGCCGTGTGGCGATCCGGATGGTAAGAAACCTTGGGGCAAAGTCAGCGTCTCTTGGGCGAGCTAGGCGCTTGGTTCAGCTCGCCGTATGGCAAGCTAGCTAGCTCTACGTTCGGCGAGCTAAGACGCTTGGCGCGAGAAATCTCGATTCGCCGAGTTGACTTGTTTTCGTCGTAGAATCTCAACGGAAAGTCCGATTGAGACGAAACGAAAAGCGTGTCGATCAAGATTCGAGATGGAGATGTTTCGATCCGTCGAGCTTGTCCAACTTTCGTAATGGTGAGTCGGCGAGCACAGTTCCGATTTATCAAGCTATCTTGTTTTCGTTGTAAAATCTCAACGAAAACTTTGATTGAGACGAAACGAAAAGCAGTGTGATTATTGTTTAGAGTACGGTCTGGCTCACCATAGCTATGAGTTGGATTGTGCGGACCCTCGGGGAAAAGTCAGTGCCTCTAGGACGAGGTGGAAAGCCGGTCAGCTTGCCAAGATGGCAAGCTAGGTTGCTTGGCGATCTCGCCGTCTTTTCGGCTGGATAGTATTGCCCGATTCTGCGAGTAGCCTACGGTTCTTCTGCGAGTAACCTAGGGTTTTGTCCTGAATATCCTAGGGTTTTTCCGTGAGTAACCTAGGGCTTTCTCCGCGAGTAACCGAGGGCTTTCTCCGCGAGTAACCTAGGGTTTTTCTGCGAACAACCTAGGGTTTTGCCGCGAATAACCTACGGTTTTTCCACGAGTTACCTAAGGATTTTTCCGCGAACAGCCTAGGTTTTTCCGCGAGTATCCTAGGATTTATTTCGCGAGTAACTTACGGTTTGTTCCGCGGTTTCTGAGAGAGCAAGTTTTATTTTTCCGAAAGTTCTCGGAAAACATCTTTTGCTCAACCCGTGAGATTTTTCCAACTCGTAAATAAGAAAAACACTACGGGGTTTGATAGATTTTATCGTTGCCCTTAGTGATCTGAGATAGAAATCGTGAGCTTGTTTCGTTGCTCTTCCCGTCGCGAAGAGTCGCGATTAGGTTTTCGATTTTGTTGAGTACTACAGCGTTTGCGCGGGCGTTGGCTGTACGAATAGTCGCTGCTGGAGTTGTTTTACCAGCGTCTTTTTGCGAGTTGCGACTTTGTCTTTCATATATCCAGACATCGTTTTGATCAAGCGTTTTGCGGCTATGAGTAAGAGTAATCCGACCCCCCTCCTTCTAGCGCCAAACTGTGGGAACCGAAATTCACACCTGTCGATTTCCGTAAAATAAGGAAAGTTAGGAAAACCCTAATTTTCCAGAGGAACCGGATCTCTGCGACAAGTAACCAAGAACGCGTTTAATATGAATAAATTGAAAGATATAAAAATAAAAGCGAGATTGAAAGCAAGAAGGATTCTTATTCCGAATTCGCGTAAGAACGGTTACAACGAGAGTTGCCTTAGCTACGTGAGCCATCAGCAAAGTTCCTAGTTCTAGCAATCTAAGACTAAAACCCTAGTTGAGACGCAGCTCGATGACGAAAACGGAAAATTGCCTAAATGCTAAGTTTGGAGCTGAAAGCTCTGAAAACTCATGTCCCTTGCTTCTGCCCTAGACCTCTTACATATATACTCCTCGCCTTGGCCATTCGGTCTTTCCATTTCGCCCAGATTTGAGTATATCGGGAATCTTCCATTTTTCTCGATCCTTCCTTTTCTTCAGCGGAAATCTTCTATTTTTCTCCAAACCTGCCTTTTATCTTCAAGCTTGACATTTATTTTCCTCCTGCGAGTAAACCGTCAAAACGTTATCGTATCTTCGGGTTAGATTCCGTTAAGATCGCGAGATGGGCTTTTATTGCGTTTTAGGACCTTCCGGGCCGTTCTGCGATAAATCTTTTTTCCGACTTTGTACGGGATCGTTTCCTGATTTGATGCCGTTTTCAGTAAATTCCTCGAGTTAATCGTAAGGTTTTACGATTTACTCGACGTTTTTATTAAAACGCGTTTTTACGATTTACTCGACGTTTTTATTAAAAATGTGTTTCTTACGATTTTCACGAAAAATCTCGAATAAATCGTATAGTTTAGGTAATGTTCGGTGTTTCGATTAACCGTTGCCGTTTTATACGATTTCCTCGAGTTCTTTGTCGAGAAAACGAAGTTTTACGGTTTTTATCGTAAAACTCGAACGATAGGTCGGATCGAGATGGAACGGGAGACATTTCGGCCGTGGTTCAGAATGCGACCGTGTCGAAAGACGTAAACTTCGAATCGGGGATGCGGGAGATCGAGGCTCGGGACGTCCGGGAAGTCTCTAGTTTGCCGGTGGGCGAACTAGTCAAGGGTCTCCTAGTTCGCCCATCGGCGAACTAAGCCAGCTTGGCTTATTTCGCTGGTGGGCGAACTAGTTGCGATTAGTTCGCGTTTTACGGCTGTTTCGGTTTTTTGCGGTTTCGTAAAACGATTCTCGAGTTTTATAAAATGATCTTCGAGTTTTATAAAATGATTCTTCGAGTTTTATAAAACGATTCTTCGAGTTTTATAAAATGATTCTCGAGTTTTATAAAACGATTCTTCGAGTTTTATAAAACGATTCTCGGGTTTTATAAAACGATCTTCGAGTTTTATAAAACAATCTTCGAGTTTTATAAAACGATCTTTGAGTTTTATAAAACGATTCTCGAGTTTTATAAAACGATTCTCGAGTTTTATAAAATGATCTTCGAGTTTTATAAAACGATCTTTGACTTTTATAAAACGATTCTCGAGTTTTATAAAACGATTTTTGAGTTTTATAAAACGATCTTCGAGTTTTATAAAACGATCTTTGTGTTTTATAAAATGATTCTCGAGTTTTATAAAACGATTTTTGAGTTTTATAAAACGATTCTTCGAGTTTTATGAAACGATTCTCTGGTTTTATAAAACGATCTTCGAGTTTTATAAAACAATCTTCGAGTTTTATAAAACGATCTTTGAGTTTTATAAAATGATTCTCGAGTTTTATAAAATGATTCTCGAGTTTTATAAAATGATCTTCGAGTTTTATAAAACGATCTTTGAGTTTTATAAAACGATTCTCGAGTTTTATAAAACGATTTTTGAGTTTTATAAAACGATCTTCAAGTTTTATAAAACGATCTTTGAGTTTGATAAAATGATTCTCGAGTTTTATAAAATGATTCTCGAGTTTTATAAAACGATCTTCGAGTTTTATAAAACGATCTTTGAGTTTTATAAAACGATTCTCGAGTTTTATAAAACGATCTTCGAGTTTTATAAAACGATCTTCGGGTTTTATAAAACGATCTTCGGGTTTTATAAAACGATCTTTGAGTTTTATAAAACGATTCTTGAGTTTTATAAAACGATTCTTGAGTTTTATAAAACGATTTTTGAGTTTTATAAAACGATTCTCGAGTTTTATAAAGCAATCTTCGAGTTTTATAAAACGATCTTTGAGTCTTATAAAACGATTTATATTTTTACGGGGAGTTTTGGCTATTGATTCCGTCGTACCGATTTTGACCCCAACATATTCCTTTTGTATTTTTGCTGGGACTTTTAGCCATTGATTCCGTCGTGACCGATTTTGACACCAACAGTTAGCCCCCCAGCTCGTCGTCGAGATGGACTAGTTCGCCGGTGGGCGAACTAGTCAAGGGTCTCCTAGTTCGCCCATCGGCGAACTAAGCCAGCATGTCTTAATTCGCCGGTGGGCGAACTAGTTGCGACTAGTTCACGTTTTACGGCTGTTTCGGTTTTTTGCGATTTCGTAAAACGATTCTCGAGTTTTATAAAACGATCTTCGAGTTTTATAAAATGATTCTTCGAGTTTTATAAAACGATTCTTCGAGTTTTATAAAATGATTCTCGAGTTTTGTAAAACGATTCTTCGAGTTTTATTAAACAATTCTCGGGTTTTATAAAACGATCGTCGAGTTTTATAAAACAATCTTCGAGTTTTATAAAACGATCTTTGAGTTTTATAAAACGATTCTCGAGTTTTATAAAACGATCTTCGAGTTTTATAAAACGATCTTTGAGTTTTATAAAACGATTCTCGAGTTTTATAAAACGAGATTTGTGTTTTATAAAACGATCTTCGAGTTTTATAAAACGATCTTTGAGTTTTAGAAAACGATTCTCGAGTTTTATAAAACTATTTTTGAGTTTTATAAAACGATTCTTCGAGTTTTATAAAACGATTCTCGGGTTTTATAAAACAATCTTCGAGTTTTATAAAACAATCTTCGAGTTTTATAAAACGATCTTTGAGTTTTATAAAACGATTCTCGAGTTTTATAAAACGATTCTCGAGTTTATAAAATGATATTCGAGTTTTATAAAACGATCTTTGAGTTTTATAAAACGATTCTCGAGTTTTATAAAACGATCTTCGAGTTTTATAAAACGATCTTTGAGTTTTATAAAACGATTCTCGAGTTTTATAAAACGATTTTTGAGTTTTATAAAACGATTCTCGAGTTTTATAAAAATATTTTTGAGTTTTATAAAACGATTCTCGAGTTTTATGAAACGTTCTTCGAGTTTTATAAAACGATCTTTGAGTCTTATAAAACAATTTATATTTTTGTGGGGAGTTTTGGTTATTGATTCCGTCGTACCGATTTTGACCCCAACATATTCCTTTTCTATTTTTGCGGGGACTTTTAGCCATTGATTCCGTCGTGACCGATTTTGACACCAATAACCGTGAACCCACAGTTAAAACAGTAAGACCACCGGATTCAAACTCGGACTGTTTGAGACAAATGACAAGGTATTTTACCCCTATGCTAATAACACTTCCAATGGAATTACTAGCACCTTTAATTTTATTTGATACTGATTGAATATAAAAAAATCTCTAAAAATTTAAGAAGATATTTAAAATTCCAAAAAAATGGAAATAAAATTTCAAAAAATAGGAAAATAAAGAATTATTTATAAAATTAAATTTAAAATTAAAATTAAAAATAAAATTTTATTTTTTCTAAAAATCAAAAATCTTCCAAAATTTTCAGTTTTTTTTTAAATTCCATAAAGTTCAAAATTCAAACAAAATGAAAAAATAGGTTACAATTATCAGCTAAAAAATAAAATCGCACTAATAATGGGTACAATATTTATTTTTAAGCATTTTAATTCAATTTTAATATGTGGGTATTTTGTGTGTATAATTAATTTTAATTTTAATTTTTAGCAATTGTTTTTAATAAAAATGAAAATTTTTGAAGACTTTATTTTTTTAAATAAAATTTTATTTTAATTTTAGTTTCAAAATTAATTTTATAAAAAAAATTCTTTATGTCTTCAATTTTTCTGAATTTTAAAGATTTTTCTAAGTTTATAGAGATTTTTTTATGTTCAAATCATAACCAAATAAAATTAAATGTGTTGGTAACTCCATTGAAAGTGCCATAAGCCTAGTGGTAAAATATCGGTCCGTTGGATCCAAACAAGCCAAGTTTGAAACTAGTGGTCTGCTTGTTTTTATTTTCAAATCAATTGAAACGACGTCGTTTCACTTAACGCCAACAATAAGCAACGTTAAATTTTCTGTTAAATTTGCTGACGGCGTGCTAAATTGACAATTCAACGAAAACATTATTAATTATTTCTAAAGTCAAGGAAAATTCTGTGTTTTTTTATCAGCCCAAAAGTTCATGTTTCTTTTGGCAATTCGTGCAAAGTTCGTGTTTTTTTGGCCGAATTCTCAATACTATAACAAAAATTGAACTTTTTCCAGGTACTATATCCAAATATAAAATCTTTTCACATACTATAAGCAAAAAAAATATCAAAGCTTTTCAAATATTATAACAAAAAAAATAATCTTTTTCAAATACTATGAGCAAAAATTGAATAGTTTCCAAATACTATAAGCAAACATTGATTTTTTCACATACTATAAGCATAAATTTAATCTTTTCGAAATACTAAAACCAACAACTGAATTTTTGTGCAAAACCAACAACTGAATGATTTTCACAAAATTTTGTTGTAATATAATGATTTTCATTCAGTTGTTGGTTTTGCACAAAAAATATATTACAAACTATAAGCAAATCTAAGTTCCCACCAATTATATTAGATGTGTCATTATATAACTGATTGTATTCAAAATATCTGGACTGAATCGAGTAATATCGTTATTTTTATACAAATATGCTGAACTCGTTTTGAATACATCGGTTATTTAAATATTTTTAAGTTCCTACACATCAGAACTGAACCAACTAAATCCGGAAGTATCCAACTCAAAACACACACATAAACTTATAATATCTTAGCAAGACCTAATATCAAAACCCTCAAAAATCTAATACCAAAAAGAAATAAGCTGTGCATGAATTGGCACCCGAATATCCATGCCAAAACTGATTCTGCAAAAAAAAAAAAAAAAAAAAAAAAAAAAAAAAAAAAAAAAAAAAAAAAAAAAAAACTCTGTTTATGTGTTTGGCTAAATTAAGTGAAATAGAAAGAATTTTTTATTTAGTAAAATAGTTATATATGGCATGAAAAATTAAGTGACAATATATGTAATACGTTTTTATTATTTTGATTTAAGTTATTATTTTGTTCACATAAACTATGACTTTGCATTATGTGTTTGGTTACGTAGTTTTTCACCGATTGGAGCGAAGAACATAATAAACCAAACTTTTAATCATCTACAAAATCCTGTTATTTTACATTTTGATTTTTAAATTGACAAAGTTAATGTTGATTAATTAATAAATAAAAATTATAATATTATTATAATGGTAATATTATTACTGATGGGATGCATAGTTAAAGTAATATAATTAAAGAAGTTGTTAAATTGAATGAATATAGAATGATAATTAATGTAATGACTTTTTGAAATGGAGGGTAGTTCTATTTTTAATCCAATTTTAATAATATAGATTTTGGTTAATGCCATGTTTACTAAAACATTACTATCGATGTTTTCAAACAATATATACTTTTTAAAAAATAATATTCATGTTTATAAAAAATTTTCATTTGTACTTCAGCTTTAATAATATAGATTTCACAAATAAATTATTTGTGACCACTGCTGTGCGAGACTCTATTAGGCCTAAGGCATACTTAAAATAATTTGTTAAAAAAGTTATAAGCAAATTTAAATGATAATAAATTTAAAATCTAACATACTCTTTTTCATACAAACAACTCTTATAGATTTAAGAACAAATCTAAATCATAGAAAAAATGAATTTGTGATATAAAAAGACTAAACCAGCTCTTGAAAACAATTATTAAAATCAATAGAATTTTAGATAGCATGATAAATTTAATCAGAAAATACTTAAACAAAAGTGAGATATAGAAGTATTGACGATCTTTTGCAATGGAAAATGACCACTGAACCATGAATGATTTAGTTAAATTGGGGCCCTAGAGTTTTCAAGGGGTCCTAGGCAGATACTCTTTTCCGAATACTGTACGCACAGCTCTGTTTGTGAGAGTGAATTTTTGCATTGTTGATTAATGAATAATATATCAGCAAAATTTAAATTTCTCCATTTTTATGGTTATTCCACAAATAAATCATTTGTGACAATGATTTTTTGCATTGTTGATTAATGAATAATATATCAGCCTTCAGTAATAGATGGTGTGACTATTTTATTTTTGGTTGGAAGATATGTTAAACTTGATTTAGACACTAAAATGTTCAATTTACTCTATAAATACTTTTCTGGAGTCGACTGAATCAATTGATATGATTTATCTGCAAAAGATAGTAGCTATTAAAAAAAGAAACAAAAAGCGATGAGTCAACAGAAACAAACTTCTCGGATGAGGTCGATCAGGATCAAGAATGTCTAACCCCTCTCGGCCCGGTTGGCAAAGAAAATCCTCCACAGTATATGTGGTGTAAAGTGCAGATGGAGGTATCCGCAAATCTAGATGAAGCTGCTCAGCATCAGCGGGTTCATATGAAGGAGGGGGTGCTGGAGCATGAGGGGGTGCTGGAGCATGAGTGGATGCATCTGAAAGGGAATCTCATTCCCCAGATAATACGCCTGAGAGTCAGGGACAGTCTCGGATAAGGACGGTGCGGAAGAAGACGGTTCAGTAGAACTGACATCATTATCAAACAACTCAGCATAAGTAGCACGGACAACTGGTCTAACTCTAGGAACCATCTACAATATAATTAAAAAAAAAAGTTATCATCTTGATTATCGTAAATAAAATACGTAACTAATTACTTATACTAATTCTCTAAGCTAATCACCTAAACTATCCACCTAATTAACTACCTAAACTAAACTAAAAAAAAAAAATAGAAAGAGAGACTTACTTCGAGTGAGAGAGGAAGTTGGGACGAATGAACAATGGATCGTCGTTGTGGTGTTTATAGGGAACGTAAAGTCCAAGTAACGTTACGACAAAAGTACTAGGTCCGCGTTTTTTATGTCGACATTACGTGGCCTAATTTACGACGAAAGTACCAGGCCCGCGTTTTTTTACGTCGACATTACGTGGCCTGGTTTACGACGAAAGTACCAGACCCGCGTTTTTTTTACGTCGACATTACGAGGCCTGGTTTACGTCGACATTACGTGGCCTGATTTACGACGAAATTACCAGGTCCACGTTTATTTACGTCGACATTACGTGGCCTGATTTACGACGAAATTACCAGGTCCACGTTTATTTACGTCGATATTACGTGGAAAATATGAATCTTCGAAAATCAAATCCCTAAAAACCCAAAGTTACTTATCTTACAACATCATATCTTCTTTTTTTTCTTCTTTTAAATCTTTTACACATTCATCCTCTTTATCCAATTTTTATAAACCCTAAACTCTTAATCAAACTTTAAAACCCAAATGAATAATAGTTATATATTATTACATAAGAAACACAACATTTGGTACACATTGTACATCATTCATAATCATTCAAGTTCTCATCAACATCAGCAGAATCATCATCACGCACATCAAACTCGTTTTCGCCTGCTTCGTCCGTCACATCTTCGGGAATATCTTCTTATTGGGATCAATAAGAAGGATTTGATCAGTTTCTTGATCAGGTACTTCTACTTGCATAGGTGGTTCTTCTTGCAAAGGTAGTTCTTCGGCGGAAATTATTCGTCCACGAGGTGTAATCTTGATAACAACTAACCAAGTTATCCCTGAGTTTCTAAGGTGAGGATATGGGATGAAGCTTACTTGCTCGGCTTGGGAAGCTAAGATGAAAGGTTCGAATTTATTGTATCTTCTTACAGAGTTGACACCCACAACACCAAATTTGTTAAAGCGAACACCCCTGTTCACAACAGGGTCGAACCAGTCACATTTGAAGAGGACACATTTCAGCTTCAATAACCCCACAAATTCCACTTCAATAATCTACTACAAAATCTCATAAAAGTCTGTTTCGCCTTTCACACATATTCCGTAGTTACTTTTTGCCCGGCGACTCCCATATTCGTATGTATGAAAGGTAAAACCTCATGTAAAATACATAGATGATGTGGTGACTTTTGATACGGGACCTCAGACCAAATCGTGAAACCATGTGGGATAATATGGATCGTTTCTTCCACCTACAAAAAATTATAACGTAAATGTTTCATAACGATAATATGGATCTTCTTTATATTTGAGTGAACTATATTACCTGAGATTTTAACCACGTGACATAGTGTTGATCTTTCCGTCGCTCCAGTTTGGTTACAGAAATTCCAGGTATTGCTTCTTCTACTTGTGTTACAAATGACCTGCAAATCAAAAAAAATGTATATCGCTTCATATAATTGACATCACTTCATAATTAAAATACACATCAATATTAACCTTTCAAATGAACGCATTACTGCATGCTCACAATTGAGCAGAATATAAGTGTACTCACTATACTTATCTTCTTCATTGGACCACCATATTTCTCTCAGTTTACCACCAAACCGGCCAATTTGGCATAAAATGTCAGGAACATCCTTTATTGGATACATGGGCACGACACCACCATCATCATATCTTCTAAGAACTCTTTTCCTGGTACGAACTGTTGGTGAAGAGTAGTATGATGTGAAGTGAGATGTTTCTGCTGTTAAACTTCCAGTAATTATCGAACCTTCCACCTTTGCAAGATTTTTTGCTTTCTCCTTCAAATGTTTCATGGAGCGCTCATAAGGATACATTTATCCATTGTGAACAGGCCCACGAAGCAGTGCCTCATATGCAAGGTGGACTACAAGGTGTTCCATAACATCAAAAAATGTTGGAGGAAATATCTTCTCTAGGTTGCACAAGATGATCGGAATGTTCTCATGAAGTTGTTCTATAACTTCTTCCTTGAATGTACGTGTGCTTAGGTCTCTGAAGAACGCTCCAATGACTGTATATTGAAAAAATAAACTAAGTTAATAACAGTTCATAACATATTTTTATATAATATTAATTAATCAACAAAATTACCTGCAAGTGCTTCATGTACATTTGATGCAAGCAGCTCAGCAAAAACGAATGGCATTAGTCATTGTATAAACACATGACAATCATGACTCTTCATTCCTGAGAATTTTTGACCTTTTTCAACACACCTTAAGAGATTTGAAACATAACCATCAGGGAACTTAACTTCCGATGCAACCCAGTTAAACAAACTCGTCTTCGCTTCTGATGATAATCGGAAGATTGGAACTGAAACACTTCCATTACTTTGGATATGCAACTCACTTCTTGAGAAAATATCAGGTAAGTCCATCCTTAAATTTTTGCTATCTTTTTTCTTTCCTGGGACGTTCAGTATTGTATTCATGATATTGTCAAAGAAGTTCTTCTCTAAATGGATAACATCGAGGTTGTGGCGTAAAAGAAGATCCTTCCAATAAGGCAGCTGCCAAAATATACTCTTTTTATGTCAATTGTGACTGACGCCATACTCATCAGGCATATTTCTAGGAACATGCCAGATTCCTCTCTGTGGAACAGTTTCTTGAGCTCCGTAGTAATCAATTTGTGCTAAGATCTGTTCTCCGGTGAGATATGGAGGAGGACTATCCCTGACAGTTTTTTTGTGCCTAAACAATGTCTTATTTCTTCGGTACGGATGGGTAAGGGGAAGAAAACGACGATGACAATCAAACCAACAACTCTTCCTACCATTCTTAAATTGAAAAGCATCCATTGATCCAAGACAATGTGGACAAGATAATCTTCCATGTGTAGTCCATCCAAACAACATCCCATAGGCAGGAAAGTCACTAGTCGTCCACAGTAGAACTGCTCGCATCGTAAAATTATTTCTCAAAGAACAATCATACGTCCTCACCCCTGAGGACCACAAGTCTTTCAGCTCTTGTATCAATGGCTGAAGAAAAACATCTAGCGACCATTTTGGATGCTTCGGACCAGGGATTAATATTGTCAAGAATAAAAATTCTTGTTCCATGCACATCTCCGGAAGTAGGTTGTATGGCGTAAGAATAACTAGCCACAAAGAATATTGCCTCACAGACATTTCAAAAGGAGAAAATCCGTATGTGCATAATCCAAGATAAACATTCCGAATGTTACTGGCGAAATCAGGGTGTTCCTTGTTGAAATGTTTCCAAGCTCTTGCATCTGATGGATGAGCAAGCTCACCATCCCTCTGGACATGTTCACCATGCCACCTCATTGCTCCGGCAGTTCTCTCCGATTGATATAATCTTTTCAACATGTCTGTAATTGGTAAGTACCACATCCTTTGGTACGGTACCCTATTCCTCCCCCGACCTTGCGGTTTAAATTGTGGCTTCTTGCAGAATCGACACTCTTCTAGATTCTCATCGTCTCTCCAGTAGATCATGCAGTTGTCAATGCAAACATCTATCTTCTCCAAAGGCAACCCGAGACTATAAACCTATTTCTGAATCTCATAATAAGAACCAACTGACACATTGTCTTCTGGAAAGTACTCTTTGAACAACTCGGCCCATGCATCCATGCAATTCTCAGAAAGATTATGATTCGTTTTAATATTCATCATCCTAGCTGCTAGAGACAATTTAGAGAGACCTTCTCTACAATCAGTGTAGCTTGGTTGATTTGCAGCTTCTAGCATTTCGTAAAACCTTTTTGCATCCAAATTAGGTTCTTCCACATTTCTAGTTTCATCAGCTATTGTTGTAGTAGTTTCTAAAAATTCATCAGTAATCATGTCGTGAACCCTATCATGATCTACCATATGTTCCTCCTGATGGTAACTATTTTCGTTATGCAGATGATTCGATTCCTGATTATCAGCATTATGATAATTACTATTACTACTACTAGCTTCATTTCCACCATAACCTTCTCCATGTTGAAACCAAATATAGTAATGTGGTGTAAACCCTCTGTGTACTAAATGTTTCCATACAGTTTCACTACGTGCAAATTTTGTATATTTTCACTTCAGACAAGGACAAAACATTTTACCGCTTTCCTGCATGAGCGGTATACAGCCTGCCTGGTGCATGAATGTCTCTAGCCCGGCAAGAAATGCATTCGTCACTCTACGGACGGAATCTTTATGTGTATACATCCAACTCCGTAATTCGTAAATATTTCCACCTCCAGACATTTTTTTTATTTGTTTTCTTTTGTGTAGATTTGGAATGAGAATAGTGATATATATATGGAAATTTTTTCGGATTTGGTAGGTGAAAACATTTACAAGTGATTTACAAGGAAACCAATTTAGTAGGATTTTACAATTTTTTAACCTGGTTGTTACAATGCATTTACAAAAACACTTGTGGTAGTTGAACTACACTTAAAATATGTTTTCACGTACCAAAAAGTAAGATGTCATTGTAAAACACATGTTAATTTACATGTCTTTTATGACGAATATGAATTTTCGTCGTATATTCATTGTAATTTACGATGAAATTACTATGAATCATAAAAATATATTTAAAACTCTATCGAATAAATAACTTGGGCATTTTCTATGTAATATCGACGTAAATTTACGACGAAAGTAATGTAAAAAACTAAAAGGAGTTTACAGTCATCGGAAAAGTTTTTATCAACCCCCCATAGCTTTCCTCGAGCTATCTACTCGAGGAAAAGCCTCGAGCTACTTCCTTGAGAAAAAGCTACGAGGAGTTGATAAGAACTTTTCTGGTGACTATGCACTCCCTTCAATTATAAATTATATGTTTTGTATTTTGTTTTTAACAGTTCCTAACAATCCCGCATAGCTTTCCTCGAACTATTTACTCGAGAAAAAGCTATGAGGAATTGATTAGGAACTATTCCGATGACTATGTACATTTTTCTATTTGTTGGTGTGTTTAGAAGAATGATCAAATGACCTATATATAAGAAATTTTCAAGTTTGGTAGGTAAGGTGTAACAATGAATTTACAAAGTTTTTAAAATGAAATATTTTACTTGTCATTTACAACTTAACCACATGCGTTTTACAAGAGTTTTACAATGAATATAGTTAGGTGAAGCTCACTCCATAAATGTTTTCTCGAATAGTAACTTTAACAGGACTCGTCATAAACATCACGTAACATTATAAGTAAGTTACGACGAAATTTCTCTTTCCTTGTTCCCCGTCATTATTTTACATCTGTCTTATGACGAAATCTATTCCACGTAATTTTATGTGGTCTTTACGACAAACTCAATATTCGTCGTAAACTCCGCATAATGTACAAGTAAGTTTACGACGAATATTTTTCATCCTAAATTGTCGTCGTTATAGAAACGTTTTCTTGTAGTGGTGATCAAACAATTTTAAAATAATCTAACCGATAACCTAGTTTAGAGTTTCTTGATTCCAACAAACGATTTTGATCTTAACCTTAGGGTTTCAGAATTACTTTAACCTCTAGTCGGGTTGAACGGACCACCAATGAGATAAGGATCGACGAACACGGGAAGGTCGAGACTAAAAACGGGTCCACGCGGTTGTGAGCTGGAATGGCTTGAGTAAGGGTCGCGAGCTGGCTGAGATCGGAAAATTTGAATGCGGGATGAAGGATTCTCGATCAGAATGAGCAAGGTGAGATTGGCGGCTGAGCAAGGTGAGATTGGCGGCTGAACAAGGATTAAGGTTTCACACCGGCAAAAAGGTTATCGCCGTCAAGGGTTAGGGTTTTGTGGTTGGAACCTTTTAGCTTAGGGTTTTTAGAGTTTCGTGCTGATAACGTATTGTAAAATTATAAGGGAAAGTTGTATCTTTCATTCATAACATAAGGTCGCTTTATATAGGGTTACAAGATATAGAAATATCGAAAGATTACAAATCCTAAACTCATAAGGAAAAGGAAATAGTACAAAACCTAATATAATAGGGAAAAGGGAAAAAGACCAGGCGGTTTGGTCTATGACCGGTTAGGACTATCCGGCCTGGTTAGGGCAATCCACAATATGATTTATAACATTTAGCTAATATTTAGGAATATTCATATTTAAAATCAATTTTAACAATATAAAACTAGGATATTGTTACCATTAACTATTTTGAACAAATTTCAAATTTAAAATTGATATTAAACATTATAAAAATATTCTTAAAATATATGTTTAACCATTACTATTACGATTGATTATTATGAACAATAAAATCTATATATGCTAAGATTTAAATATCTTTAAATTACTTGTAGAACAATATAAAATGCATATAACCGAATATTCATTTTTAATATAACTAAATGTTTTCTAATATTACATATATTTATAAACTTTCAAAAATATATATTTAATCATCTTGGTTAGTATTGATTATTTTCACCAATAGCATCTATTATAATAAGATTTTTATATCTTTAAATTATTTGTAGAACAATATTTAATATTTATAATCCAATATTATTTTTCTAAGGTATCTAAATCTAACCATACAGTCTCATATATAATCAAAATATTTAAAATATTATTAAATTTTTAAAAAAATTAATGTAAAAAATATTATTCAAACATATTAGTAGGTTAATATTTGTCCATAAGTTTAGTAAGGCGTGCGGGTCATTATTTTTACAGCATGTAAATTATTTGATTATTGTATTTTAAATTTTTTTAAATATGATAAATATTTAAAATATTAACCGATAAAAATATAATAATATCTATGTATGTACAAATAAAAATAAATTCATGCGCAAGTGCGTGGATCTATCTCTAATTTATTATTATTAAATAAGTTCATGACCAAATCTGGTTGAACATAAACATACGCAACATATTGCATGATTATATCTATAAGATATCAAATAAATTTCTACATTAAAAATTTAGACATAAAATGTTTAATATATAAGAATATAAGTATTCTAAAAGTAAACTCATGTGAATTTATTTCTAAGATCTAAAGTAAACAATATCATATTAATCAACAATATCATCGTAATCCCAACAATTAGTATCATATGACTCTTTATAATTCATACTTTGTTCTTCAATTGTTTGAGTTATAGTTAATTAGATTAAAAATATGTTTTATTTAGAAAATTTATAAAATTAAATATTTTATTAACTTTATGTTCATGACTCAAAACGTCAAGTAATAAAAGACTGTAGAAGTACATCATAAAGTTTTTCTAGATAGAGATCGAAGTAAACCAAAGAATTTGAAACAGTGAAAACATTGTAAAAAGACAAACAAAATTCAATAAAGTGAACTGCACAATGTCAAAACCTCTATTTAATTCCTTGGAATTTTCCTTCGTAACATCATTACTTTCATTTAATTCACCGAAATTCTAGTGCGGAGTAAGAAAAATACGCCCCTTCTGTAACCATCACAATTAATAATGGAAGACTCGCAGTCGACCAAAGACTTGGAAAAGTCTTTGAATCAAACAATATAGATTAAGTTATATAAATATTCTTTTCAAATAAATACTCGTTTCCTCCTCCTAGCTTCATTACTTCACAAACCAGCAAGAAAACATAATAAAGAAAATGATAAAAATGGTGTTAAGGTTTGTGGTAATGGTGATAGTGTTTGCACAAATCTTAGCTCCAATTGCTGAAGCTGCTCAGGGAAGAGCCGTCTTTTACGACCCTCCCTACACTAGTGCGTTTATATACAATCATACATATCTATCATTTATAATTATATGTTATAAATCATTCTTTTTAATAAAGTATTAATCATTGGTTACAAATCAATGATGTGATTCAGGGTCTGCTTGTTATGGAAATCAATATGAAACAATGGTGACTGGAGTCAGGAACAATCTGTGGCAAGGAAGCCGAGCTTGTGGTCGGAGGTACAGGGTTCGATGCATTGGTCCTACTTACAACTTTCGGGGAGCGTGCACGGGACGTAGCGTAGTCGTCAAGGTTGTTGATTTATGCCGGGAGCCTTGCAATGGCGACCTTAATCTCTCTCGTGACGCTTTTAGAGTCATTGCTAATACTGATGCCGGCAACGTCCGCGTCGAATATATTCCGTAAGTTGCATTCTAAAATCTACTATTCATCAGTTTTCTGTTAAGTATATTACATATTTATAGATCGACACGACTGCAAGATCTACATATGTTAACCTATATATTCTAATGAATTTGAAAAATTTCTATAATTATTTACAATTCTTTTCTGCAGGATATGAAATTGAATACACTAAATAAGCAAATAAAGTGAGGAGTTAACTTCACGGTGTACTATTCCAATAAATCGAATGGAACATGTATAATCTTGCTTAATGTTTGTTATATGTGTGGATGGTCCTTTGTGATGAAATAATTGTATTTCAAATAAGATTTTTTTTTTCCACACCAAATAAGAATTTTAGTGTTTATATTTTTACAAGTATCTTATATATAAAAACAAAAATAATGACTTCATTTCATGTGTGATATTTAAAAAAAATGAATCTTTCCTAGAAAGTTATGTTTTATTTATTATTAGTGGTATTCCGGCTGTACGCGCCGGATTCGTATGTTTTATTAGTTAATGAGTTCAAAATTATTTGTAACCCTGAAATTATCAGTATCTATGGATAAATTTTTACATTGGATGTATAAATTATTTTATCTGCTTCGTATGATGTTTTTGGGAGATGTTAAAATTAGATGATCGATACATGTTTCTAGCAAACATAGATTGAATTATTGTATTTTGTAGTTGTTGGACATTCTTTCTTTTTGTTGTTCATTAGGATATATAGTGTTTTCTACAAAACAGTAAATTAGTCATTTGTTCGAGGGGAGATTTCATTATGCATTAAGGTACTATATCTTCAAAAGTATCTTAGTAGAAATGAGAGGTTTCTGTTTCTAAATTTCCAACGTTTGTCTTCAATTGCTTTATTGGTGATTTTTGAATTAGAAATTTATTATAATTTGCTAATTATTGTTTAATTTTAGGTTAATAGATGTGTACTTCTATAATTTTAGAGTCGTATGGTTTTCGTTGTTGGATATGACGAAAAGAAAATAATAGGTTTTTATGATATTTGAATGTGTAGTGAGAAGACAAATATCATCTGCCAAAAAATGATAAGCATTTATATCATTTACTTTTTCTTTGGTTTACTCCAGTTATGACTGTTTTGTTATTGGTTAGTGGTAATAGTTTTAATTTTCTTTAATATAGAGGAAATTGCATATGAACTTTGAAACTTTGATTGTAGGCGATTTGAGATGACTAATGAATGAGTGATATGACATGAAAATAACTTTATTTATTTGGGCTAGTTTTGGCTTATTGTCCATTTGAAGTTGGATGTTATGTTTCATGTGAATGTAGTTGACGCTGTAGTTATGTTGTTGGTTTACTAAATATGTTCCATACCTTGATTTCCATGTAACCTATATTATGTTGTGAATCATTTTTTTTTTGTCTACTAACGTGTTTTTTTGTCACATCTATGGTTATGTTTAGTAACTTTTGGTGTAATGTAATAGGAGATCCATTTAGGATAAAACGGTTTCATGTGAACGTTATGCATTTATCTTATTTAAAAAAATACAAATAAAAGTACTCCGAAAAATTACAATTTATTTACAAATCGATATCACTGAAATACTAAATAACTCTAACTTTAAATAATTTTGTATTTTATAATTATTACGTCATTTCTTAAAATAATTATAATTAACAAAGAAATAGACAGCAATAAAATCAAAATCAACACTATATTTATTTTGTAGGTTTCAACAATATCACAATAAACAATAAACAGAGTACTCTAAAATTAAAATTAGAAATTTGTGGCTAAAATCGTGCCTTTTATTATTTTTGTATATTTTGTATAAATAATATTTTAATATAAATTCAATATTATAAATGTAAGATAGTATGAAATATATAGAAAAATGTTTAAAATATTATTAAAATTAGATATTTAAATGAGATGATATGAAATAATAGATTCTTACAATTGGGCCTAATTAATTTAAAAATCAATTAAAATTCAAATAAATTAAAAGATATTTATAACTGAGACTAATAATTATTCAACAAATTATAGAATGAGAAGTATCAACTTTTGCTTCCCATAGAGAGAAAAAATGTACTTTATTAATAAAGATAAATATCATTTTGGCATAATAACTGAATCACCTCATATATTATCTCACTCAAATAACTACCTTGCCTGTATATTGGTTTGGTTTACCCAAATAATTTATCATCATTAATAAATCATATTAAAGATTGGCATTCTCTTATTCTTCATATACTTTATAAATAATACTAAAACAAATCTAACCTATTCTTCATAAGGGTAACTCTTAAATCGGTTTGATTTATACAATTAATAAATAAATGTGGTTGTTTAAAACAATTAACTGAATAAAAAAATATAAACAATAAAATTATATTTTTGAAAAAATAATATGAATATATAATATATATACATAAAATTGAAATAACATCTGCACGGTTGCTTGGATCAATGTTTAGAAATAGAAACAAAAGTTTCTTTTAAAAATAATCTTTTAAAATACTTCTTCAATTCAATTTTGAAAATTAATAAATTTAAATTCTTATTATCTTTAAAATATTTTCATTAAAATACTATTAAAAGTATTAATAGTATTATATATAATTATTATTTTTTGCATTCAAAACTAAACTAAAATTTAGTTTTAAATTGATTTATGATAATTATAATTTCAAATAACTAATTTCGAAATTATATTTTAAAAGATTCTATAAGATTTTTGAAAGATTGTGGTAGAATTTTCTTTGAAATATTTATTTTCAAAATAAAAATAAAGATATTAAAAGATATTATAATTAAGTTAAGTAAAATTTAATAGTAAATATATTTGAAAAATTCTAACAAACTGAAAAAAATTATTTCAACAAGATCTCAAGTTTTAAAATTTTATGTAAATATTCTAATTTATTAATTAATAAGAAAATATTACTATACCTTAATAGATGTCCAGTTATCGTTTATAAAATGAAAAATATTATTTTATCATATTTTTATTTTTTAAACCATAATCATTCATATTAAAATAATTATTATACCAAATTAAGTATAATAAAATTCTTTTTAATATTTTTTATTTTTTTAATATAAATTTTATGTTCCAATAATATAATATGTTAGCAACACAATTTAACATACTAGACTATATAGTACATTCTACAAAATAACATATATAAATTTTTATATATACAACAATATATTATCTAAAATGAATAAATATAAAAAAATTACTAAATGGTAATCTAGAATTTTGAAGTACGGGTAAGAATTTAGCATAAAGTAAATACAAATTAATTTTAAATATATTGTTTTATACTTGATTTTTTTAATAATCAAATGTAAATCTAATAAGATAAGCGTATAGTAAAAATGATAAATACATGTGATTGTTTGAAAAATGAATAATTATGACATATAAACTATAAATTATTATATATGAAATATTTTAATAAATATTTAAATATATAATTAACATTAATATCAATATATATATATATATATATATATATATATATTTATATATGAAATTAAACATCCGCGTGGTTGCACGGATAAAGTGTAGTTAAATTAATTAATTAACAGATTGACGGTTTATATTGGACATCTCTATTCTAGGGTTAAAATATTTACAAACCTATAAAGAAATAGAAATAATAACTAACCACTAAAATAATTGTAAATTTTGAAAAAGAAAACTGGCGTGGGACCTTCCCATTATCTCCTTACAGCCGGCCATGTTCTTGTTGGAGAGAAACATATAGGACCATGATAACTTGTTTTTGCACTAAGCAAGCCATTTATTTAAGGGACCCTTTGTTTGGTACGTGCAATCACACGATATCTTAGAAAATTGAAGATCAAAGGAGTGGTTAGAAATCAAGATCTTTCTGTATGATACCACCATATTGGATTATGTAGACAGCCTTCTGGTTATATTAGGAGCAAGTGTTGTTTCATTGATTTTCACAAACCGTTTGGTTGTTCACAAAAGTTATTAATAAGAGATGAGAAGACTAAACATATATTGAAAAGCTCCAATATGAAGTTGCAGAACAGCCAGCCAAAGAGGGGTTTCTTCTGGCTTCTGGGATCTACTTGAACATGTTTGGTGGTGCAGCCGTGGAATGACTGTCTCTCCCTGGATCACTTGAAGGGGGCGTGGGTGGATGATAGATGATGAATATGGTCTCTTCCTCAGAGCTATATGATGCTCCAAAGATGGCTTTCTGCTCCACTGACACAGGATCACCCTGCTTAGTGTCTAGAATGGATCACAGAGATAATCCTTGCAAACAGAGAATCAGAGACTCGATCTGTATCAAGGCTT
>CAKOAT010248821.1:12174-31677 GCA_932364175.1 Eruca vesicaria subsp. sativa | reverse complement strand
TATCGCGTTTTAGGTCCTTCCGGGCCGTTTTGCGATAAAAATCGTTTTCCGACTTTTACGGGATCGTTTCCTGATCTGACGTCGTTTTTAATAAATTTCTCGAGTTAATCGCAAAGTTTTATGATTTACTCGACTTTTTATTAAAAACACGTTTTTTACGACTTACTCGGCGTTTTTTATTAAAAGCGCGTTTTTTTACAATTTTAACGAGAAATCTCGAATAAATCGTATAGTTTAGGCAATGTTCGGTGTTTCGTTTAACCGTTGCCGTTTTATACGATTTCCTCGAGTTCTTTTCGAGAAAACGAAGTTTTACGGTTTTTATCGTAAAACTCGAACGGTAAGTCGGATCGAGATGGAACGAGAGATATTTCGGCCGTGGTTCAGAACACGACCTTGTCGTAAGTTTCGAATCGGGAATGCGGGAAATCGAGACGCGGAGTGTCCGGGAATTTTTTTAGTTCGCCCATCGGCGTACTAGAGAATGTTTCTTAGATCGCCCATCGGCTTCTAAGCCGGGCCCGGCTTAGTACGCCGATGGGCGATCTAAAGAGTGACTCTTAGATCGCCCATCGGCGATATAAGCCGGGCCCGGCTTTGATCGTCGATGGGCGATCTAGAGAGTGTTTCTTAGATCGCCCATCGGCGATTTAAGTCGGGTCCGGCTAGATCGCCGATGGGCGATCTAAAGAGTGACTCTTAGATTGCCCATCGGCGATCTAAGCCGGGCCTGGCTTAGATCGCCGATGGGCGATCTAGAGAGTGTTTCTTAGATCGCCCATCGGCGATCTAAGTCGGGTCCGGCTTAGATCGCCGATGGGCGAACTAGTTGCGGCTAGTTCGCGTTTTACGGCTTTTTCGGTTTTTTGCGGTTTTGTAAAACGATTCTCGAGTTTTATAAAACGATCTTCGGATTTCATAAAACGACTTTTGAGTTTTATAAAAACGATCTTCGAGTTTTATAAAACGATTCTCAAGTTTTATAAAACGGTTTCTTGAGTTTTTCTAAGACGATTCTCGAGTTTTATAAAACGATTTTCGAGTTTTATAAAACGATTTTCGAGTTTTATAAAACGATTCTCGAGTTTTATAAAACGGTTTCTCGAGTTTTATAAGACGATTCTCGAGTTTTATAAAACGATTCTCGAATTTTATAAAACGATTCTCGAGTTTTATAAAACGATTTTTCTCGAGTTTTATAAAACGATTCTCGAGTTTTATAAAACGATTCTCGAGTTTTACAAAATGATTCTCGAGCTTTATAAAACGATTCTCGAGCTCTATAAAACAATTTCTCGAGTTTTATAAAGCGATTTCCTCGAGTTCTATAAAACGATTCTCGAGTTTTATAAAACGATTCTCGAGTTTTATAAAACGATTCTCGAGTCTTATAAAACGATTCTCGAGCTTTATAAAACGATTTCTCGAGTTTTATAAAGCGATTCTCGAGCTTTACAAAACCGTTCTTTTTGTATTCTTGCGGAAAGTTTTGACTATTAATTCCGTCGTACCAATTTTGACCCCAACATTCGTTTAGCGTCGCGTCAGGGTTATCTTTTCCGGAATTCTTCTCCGGTAAGTTACCCTGCTCGGTTCTGGGACGATCCGTAGGAGCTCCGAAATCGAGCCTCCTTCCGTGGATCTTAGTAGTTTCGCGGGGGCGAATTGCTCTGGTTGTCGCAGTTAGGGTTTCAACCCGTTTTGCGAGCGAACCGATGAGCTTTTCCTGCTCTTCCGATTTTTTATTAAACTCGGAAAGCATCTTTTCGATGGTCTCGGCGTTAGCATTTGTAGTCTTGGCCGCAGACGCATCTTGTGGTGGTGGTGTTTTATCAATGTTGTCGCGTTCGTTGCGAGTTTGGTTGTCACCAGTCATCGTTTCTTCGTTGGACATGTGCAGCTTCGGTGTAAGATAGATCAGACCCACCCTCCTTCTAGCGCCAAACTGTGTGAACCGAAATCCACCTACTGTCAATAAATCGTAAATAAGGAAAATTCGGGCAAACCCTAAGTTTCCAGAGGAACCGGCTATCTGCAGAACCGCACAACGATAATTAAGAAAACGATGAACTTAAAATTAAAAAGAGAATGAACGAGATTGAGAGCAAGAAGGTTCTTATTCCGAATCTGCGTAAGAACTGTTACAACGAGAGTAGTCTTAACTCTAGAAGTCTAAGAATGAAAAACCCTAGTTGAGACGCAGCTCGCTAACAGAAAACGGAAATATTCCTAAATGCTAATTTTGGTGGTGAGAGCTCTGAAAATCGTGTGTCTGCTTCTTCCCTATGCCTCTTGCTTATATACTCCCTCTTAGGCGGTTTTAGTCTTTCCATTTCGTCCAAATTCGAGTTTATCGGGAATCTTCCATTTTTCTTGATCCTTCATTATTTCCTGCGGAAATCTTCTATTTATCTTCAAACTTGCCATTTATCTTCAAACTTGACATTTATCTTCTTTCTGCGAGTAAACAATCAAAACGTTATAGTATCTCCGGGTTAGACTTCGTTAAGATCGCGAGATGGGCTTTTGTCGCGTTTTAGGACCTTTCGGACTGTTTCACGACAAATCCGTTTTACGACTTTATACGAGATCGTTTCCTGATCCAATGCCATTTTTAGTAAATTCCCCGAGTTAATCGTAACTTTTAGCTACGTTCGTTTTTCGATTAATCGTTGCCGTTTCTTACGATTTTCTTGATGTTTTTATTAAAAACGTGTTTTTAATGATTTTAACGAAAAATCTCGAATAAATTGTATAATTTAGGCAATGTTCGGTGTTTCGTTTAACCCTTGCCGTTTGATACGATTTCCTCGAGTTCTTTCCGAGAAAACAAAGTTTTATTGTTTTTATCGTAAAACTCGAATGATAGGTCGGATCGAGACGAAACGGGAGACATTTTGACCGTGGTTCGGAACACGACCGTGTCGAAGGATGTAAGCACCGAATCGGGGATACAAGAGATCGAGCCTCAGGATGGTTGGTTTGACGTACGGCGAACCAAGCCGGAAAGCTTCTAGTTCACCCAACGGCGAACTAGTCGGGATGAGGCTAGTTCGCCGTTGAGAAAACTAGTCGGGACGAGGCTAGTTCGCGTTTTACGGCGGTTTTGGTTTTTCACGGTTTTGTAAAACGATTCTTCAAGTTTTATAAAACGATTCTTCGAGTTTTATAAAACGATTCTTGGAGTTTTATAAAACGATCCTCGAGTTTTATAAAACGATTCTTCGAGTTTTATAAAACGATTCTTCGAGTTTTATAGAATGATTCTCGAGTTTTATAGAACGATTCTCGAGTTTTATAAAACGATTCTTCGAGTTTTATAAAACGATTCTTCGAGTTTTATAAAACGATTCTCGAGTTTTATAAAACGATTCTTCGAGTTTTATAAAACGATTCTTCGAGTTTTATAAAACGATTCTCGAGTTTTATAAAACGATTCTTCGAGTTTTATAAAACGATTCTCGAGTTTTATAAAACGATTCTCAAGTTTTATAAAACGATTCTTCGAGTTTTATAAAACGATTCTTCGAGTTTTATAAAATGATTCTCGAGTTTTATAAAATGATTCTCAAGTTTTATAAAACGATTCTTCGAGTTTTATAAAATGATTCTCGATTTTTATAAACGATTCTCAAGTTTTATAAAATGATTCTCGAGTTTTATAAAATGGTTCTTTGAGTTCTATTAAACGATTTCTTTTAAACTTCTGCGGGGAGTTTTGGCTATTGATTCCGTCGTACCGATTTTGACCCCAACAATGACATGTAAGGTTGTGTCGTAGTGGACGAAGTGCCGGTTTGATGAGTGCCGGTTTGGTGTGCCGATTTTGCAAGTGCCGGTTTGGCGAGTGCCGGTTTGACGAGTGCCGGTTTGGCGAGTGCCGGTTTGGTGAGTGCCGGTTTGGCGTGCCAGTTTGGTAGAGAATGGTGAAGTTGTGTAAGGTCATGAGGTGTACGGGTATTAGCTTGAGAACTCGTGGATTAGAGAGTCTAGAGAATCTTGATAAATGAATGCTAGGTGATATTAACTTATGACTTGTGCTTAATGTGCTATGTGAATTTAGATGAGTTCGTAGGTTCCTAGAACATACGCTTACTGAGTAATCCCAGTTACCCACCCTCCTCCTTGCAGGTATGATCGATGAGGTGCAGGAGTAGGAGTCGAGATGGGGCCATTTATTTCAGTTTTGTTTTAAGAGTTTTCACTATGTTTTCCAAAACTATTTTTATGTTATTCTGTTTTTATTGAATTTAGTTACTTATAAGACGATTAAGATTGAAATAAAGGAAGTATTGGATTGAAGAGAAGTGTTGTTATGGTTGAAAGTAAGATCCTAGAGATAGGGTTGTTATATATATGAACTTCTTACTTTCTGACATCTACTTAGACTTCATATTTGGATACTTGCAATCTTACCAAAAAAATATAACATTAGATGCCCTCTTCATAACTTATATCACATTACCGTTTCAACTTCCAACCATAGCCGGCCATAACAGACCATCAAAAACCACCTGACCGAACTCGTTTTCACGAAGAAAATGATAAGCACCATTTCAACAAAAGCATATAACTGGATTTCAACGATATTCCGCTACCCCACTGGTACTCCCATCACATTCAGAAGAAGAAATCTCCTCCGCTATTTGAGGTACAGCTCCAGTTGTATGTCCAAAGCAAAGACCTCCCAATGTGAAGTTAAGAGGCGAATCAGAGTCTCCAGCTATTATCTGTCCATCCAATATTGCATGCGATAAGTAAATCCTCTCCTTGTCGTTTCACTTTGCAATCAGTATGATTACATTATTCTTTAAATTTTCAGATGGATTCAGGAAAATTATAACTAGTTACATATTAACAAATCCGGTTTTCTCTCACGCCACATAAGATAATATCTGGTTTTAAAAACACATATCCCGTTATTTAATCAACTATTTTGAATATACACCAATCACAGCATGATGTCGCATTATGCACGTCAAACAAATATAAGTTCCACAAAATACAAACCTTTCTGACAGCTACCGGCACCGACTGGCCCTCTGCTTCCAACACTAGATACGTTCACCTGACCCCCAACTGCTCCTACCGTTTTGACCTCAGCTGAGGAACTGGTAGAAGTGTAACGACCGTGAGCCATGGGAGAGAGGCCCCATTTACTTTAATAACTAAAATCCATGTGTATGTTATTTTGTTCCATCTTGGAAAGTTTAAAAAACCTAATTCCCTTTCCTTTTCCTACATAAGAAACTCAACCGCTTCCCTTTATTTTCATCAAGTCAAAGTATTTCTTTGCGTGTGATAAGTTGTTGAATTATTCGACGACCAGTCACTTATTACTTTTTCCGGCGAGATTACCAGTTGAGTTTCTGGCGAGTTTTCTGATGATATTTCTGGTAATTTTATCGCCTCTCTATTCTTAATTTTGGAATTTTCTAGTTAGAGGAATTCTTGTTTAGGAAATCCACTATTTTAGGAAGGTTATTATTATAGGAAAGTTTCTATTTTGGAAACTTTATTTCTTGAGACTCTGAGCCTAAGTCATTGGTTCCCTCGTGTTGCAGTTGACCTCAGCTGACAATATTTCGTTGATCAAGGTGAGGGGCTATTCCATTTAAATCCCGAGCTAGTTTAGTACTATTATTATGAAGTTTAGTTTTGAAACATGTTCCGTATCTGTGAATCGAGTATATTTGAGAATTATTATTGATTGTTATAAACCAGATATAGGATAATAGAGGATTCAACGGATGTGTGACATGATTGATGTTAAGAATTTTATATATATATATATATATATATATATATATATATATATGTATGTATATATACGAGTCCATGTGTGGAGATTGCGGGGGGTGCAGAGACATCTGTTGGGGTCAAAATCAGTACGACGGAACCAACGGCTGAAAATCCCCGCAGAAATATAAAAGGAATCGTTTTATAAAACTCGAAGAATCGTTGAGGATCGTTTTATAAAACTCGAGGATCGTTTTATAAAAGTCAAGAATCATTTTATAAAACCCGAGGATCGTTTTATAAAACTCGAGAATCGTTTTATAAAACTCGAGGATCGTTTTATAAAACTCGAGAATCATTTTATAAAACTCGAAGAATCGTTTTATAGAACTCGAGAATCGTTTTATAAAACTCGAAGAATCGTTTTATAAAACTCGAGAATCGTTTTATAAAACTCGAGGATCATTTTATAAAACTCGAGAAGCCGTTTTATAAAACTCAAAGATCGTTTTATAAAAATCGAGGATCGTTTTATAAAACTCGAGAAGCCGTTTTATAAAACTCGAAGATCGTTTTATAAAACTCGAGAAGCCGTTTTATAAAACTCAAAGATCGTTTTATAAAACTCGAGAAGCCGTTTTATAAAACTCGAAGATCGTTTTATAAAACTCGAGAAGCCGTTTTATAAAACTCGAAGATCGTTTTATATAACTCGAGAAGCCGTTTTATAAAACTCGAAGATCGTTTTATAAAACTCGAAGATCGTTTTATAAAACTCGAAGATCGTTTTATAAAACTCGAAGCTTGTTTTATAAAACTCGAGAAGCCGTTTTATAAAACTCGAAGATCGCTTTATAAAACTCGAGAAGCCGTTTTATAAAACTCGAAGATCGGTTTATAAAACTCGAGAAGCCATTTTATAAAACTCGAAGATCGTTTTATAAAACTCAAGAAGCCGTTTTATAAAACTCGAAGATCGTTTTATAAAAATCAAAGATCGTTTTATAAAACTCAAGAAGCCGTTTTATAAAACCCGAAGATCGTTTTATAAAACTCGAGAATCGTTTTATAAAACTCGAGAAATCGTTTTACGAAACCGCGAAAAACCGAAACAGCCGTAAAACGCGAAGTAGTCGAAACTAGTTCACCCACCGGCGAACTAAGCCAAGCTGGTTTAGTTCGCCGATGGGCGAACTAGGAGACCCTTGACTAGTTCGCCCACCGGCGAACTAAGCCAGCTTGGCTTAGTTCGCCGGTGGGCGAACTAGTCCCACTTGACTAGTTCGCCCACCGGCGAACTAAGCCAGCTTGGCTTAGTTCGCCGGCGGGCGAACTAGTCTCATCCCGACTAGTTCGCCCACCGGTGAACTAAGCCATCCGGCTTAGTTCGCCGTGGGGCGAACTACTGACTTTGCCCCACTGGTTCTTTTCGCCTAGTTCGCCATATGGCGACCTGGTCAAGCTGAACTAGCTCGCTGTACGTCGAGCCGACCATCCCGAGCCTTGATCTCCCACATCCTTTATTCAAGGCATACGTTCTTCGACACGTTCGTATTCCGAATCACGGTCGAAATGTCTCCCGTTTCGTCTCGATCCGTCCTATCGTTCGAGTTTTACGATAAAAACCGTAAAACTTTGTTTTCTTGAAAAGAACTCGAGGAAATCGTATAAAACGGCAACGGTTAAACGAAACACCGAATATTGCCTAAACTATACGATTTATTCGAGATTTTTCGTAAAAATCGTACAAAACGCGTTTTTAATAAAACCCCGAGAAAATCGTAGAAAACGACAACGATTAATCGAAACATCAAACATTGCTTAGCTTTACGATTAACTCGAGAAACTTATCTAAAAACGGCATCGTATCAGGAAACGATCTCGTCTAAAGTCTTATAACGGATTTATCGCAAAACAGCTCGGAAAGTCATAAAACGCGATAAAAGCCACTTGCGAATTTAAACGAAGTCCAACCCGAAGATACGACGACGTTTTGGCGATTTACCCGCAGAAAGAAGATAAGTGTCAAACTTGAAGATAAAAGTCAAGTTTGAAGATAAATAGAAGATTTCCGCAGGAAAAAAGAAAAGATCGAGATAAATGGAAGATTCTCATTAAACTCGAATCTGGGCGAAACGGAAAGACTCAACCGCCTAGGAAGGGAGTATATAAGCAAGAGGCATAGGGCAGAAGCAAAGGAACGAATTTCAGAGCTCTCATCTGAGACTTTTACAACTTTTCTAGACTTAGAATTTTCCGCACTTAGAAACTTAGGCTTTTTCTCGACAAGTTCGGTTTCTATGACTGGCGCTCAATCACTAGACGAACTCTCCCAGGCAGTTCGATCTTTTTTCCAGCTCAATCAACTGAACTACGTTCGACTTGATCCTCGAAAGGGGTACGTAGACAGCCTTTCATAAGGTTCAGTCCGAAATCATTCAAATCCTTTTTCTTATCTTTTTCCGTCTTTTGTTATTGAGCTGCGACTCGATTAGGTTTAAGGTTTTTATGTTGATAACTCGCTGACGGCCTTGCGGCCAAAGCCTTTGTAAACCCTTGTAACGATCGCAGAGCTCTTACGCGAAATCGAAATAAGATCTACTTTTTCTTTAAATTCATTTTCTTACGTTTTTCGTATTTTCCGCATTTATCTGGTTACTTGTCGTTGGCTTTCGCAGAGATCCGGTTTCTCTGGAAAATTAGGGTTTTCCTAAGTTTCCTTATTTAACGGAAATCGACAAGTGTTAATTTCGGTTCCCACAGTTTGGCGCTAGAAAGAGGGGGGGTCGGATTACTCTTACTCATAGCCGCAAAACGCTTGACCAAAACGATGTCTGGATGTATGAAAGACAAAGTCGCAACTCGCAAAAAGACGCTGGTAAAACAACTCCAGCAGCGACTACTCGTACAGCCAACGCCACGCAAACGCTTTATTACTCAACAAAATCGAAAACCTAATCGCGACTCTTCGCCACGGGAAGAGCAACGAAACAAGCTCACGATTTCTATCTCAGATCACTGAGGGAAACGATAAAATCTATCAAACACCATAGTGTTTTTCTTATTTCCGAGTTGGGAAAATCTCACGGGTTGAGCAAAAGACGTTTTCCGAGAACTTTTCGGAAAAATAAAACTTGCTCTCCTAGAAACCGCAGAACAAACCGTAAGTTACTCGCGAAATAAACCCTAGGTTACTCGCGAAATAAACCCTGGGTTACTCGCGGAAAAATTCTAGGTTATTCGCGGCAAAACCGTAGGTCACCCACGCAAAATCCCTAGGTTATTCGCAGAAAAACCCTAGATTACTCGCGGAAGAACTCCAGGTTATTCACGACAAAAACCGTAGGTTATTCACGGCAAAACCCTAAGTTATTCGCGGAAAAACCCTAGCTTACTCGCGGAAAAACTCCAGGTTATTCGCGAAAAAACCGTAGGTTATTCACGGCAAAACCCTAGATTACTCGCGGAAAAACTCCAGGTTATTCGCGACAAAAACCGTAGGTTATTCACGGCAAAACCCTAGGTTATTCGTGAGAAAACCCTAGGTTGCTCGCGGAAGAACCTTAGGCTACTCGCAGAATCAGGCAATAGTATCCAGCCGAAAAGACGGTGCATGAGTTGGCGAAGCAACCTAGCTTGCCACCTTGGCGAGCTGACCGGCTTTCCACCTCGTCCTAGAGGCACTGAATTTTCCCCGACGGTCCGCACAATCCAACTCATAGCTACGGTGAGCCTGATCGTACTCTAAACAATAATCGCACTGCTTTTCGTTTCGTCTCAATCGGACTTTCTGTTGAGACTCTACGACGAAAACAAGTCAACTCGACGAATCGAGATCACCCGCGCCAAGCGTCTTAGCTCGCCGAACGTAGAGCTAAACCAGGCGTCTTAGCTCGCTGAATGTAGAGCTAAACCAAGCGTCTTAGCTCACCGAATGTAGAGCAAAACCAAGCGACTTAGCTCGCCGTACGTAGAGCTGAACCAAGCGCCTAGCTCGCCCGAGAGACGCCGACTTTGCGCCAAGGGTTCTTACCATCCGGATCGCCACACGGCGAGCTGAAAGGGTTCACCCTACTTGCCCTACGTCGAGCTGAACCAATCCTCGAGTTTCTCTCTCGAGTCTTGATCGCGCTGATTCTCGTTTCGACTCAATCGGCATTTCCATCGGGATTTTGCGATAAAACCGCGAAGACTTGTTTCTTCGTATAAGTTCGAACCAATCGTCTAAAACGGCAACGGTTGACTTAACACCAAAGTTGCCTAAACTATACGAGAAATCTGAACTCTCTAGACCCAATCCGGTTTTACGAAACTCTGCCACACTAAGTCGAAAACATCCAATCACAAACACGTGACAGATTTTTTCGAAACAAGAACATGAGCTCCGATGGTAAAGTCTTCTCCCCGCTCCGATACTCTTGCTGGTAATTCTTCGAAGACCGGTAAGTCAAAAGACGAAGAACGAAGAATAGACGATCCCAAATCATCGATGAAACTAAGGTATGTGCGATTTGAAAATTTAATTAGTTTTCTAATTTCTCGTAGATAAGAAACGAAAACGTCTTGTAAACTGCCGTGAAACCTAGAGAACTTAGAACTTAGAGGATAGTCTAGCATGCTAAGTAGTAAGCAATTTTTGTCTATCTCGATTTGTTGTTTTCTAACTATTCAGGCATAACTCGCAAACCGATCAAATCTCTCGTATAACCGAGAAACGATCGCCACACATTCAAACGTACTCATTTCCTAAAAGAAAGAGGGAGCTAGAGACGCTGACGTCGTCTTAAAACCGACTCGCTCCTAGAAGTTTTCGTAAATCAGACATACTCCAAGTCATCTCCGATCCACCATGGTCTTTAATCGACCCGGATTGTCGATCATCCCAATCCTTCAAACGAAACTCGTCTTTCTTCTTTCGCCGAACTTTTTTCTTCGCATCAAGAAAACGCTTTATATACAGCAAACTCTCGCAAAAAATAAGCGGAAAATTTTCGGACGATGCGACGCCTCGTCGAAATCATCAGCAAACGACAATCTAAAAACCGCCTAAGCGCTAAAGACTGATCCAAACCGTCTGAGAAATAATCTCGAGGACTGTACAGCACCTCCCATCGCAATCATGCGGTTAGAAAATCTCTGCGAAACTTCAGAGTGAAACTCGATGATTTGCCGAAGACATAAAGATATTCTCGAACTTGATAAAACAAGTTTCGTATAAGAATCGAAAAACTATACGAGAAATCTTTAGGCATCAAAACATTGCTATCATTTTCCGTTGAATCAAGTGAGTCACGGAATTATACCAAGAACATTTGCGGCAAAAAGAAAAATCGAGAACACACAGCAGCAATAGAAAACACGTCCTCCCTCCTCTCCGACTGATCCTATTGCTGGTCATATGATTCATTCCGTCCGAGAAACCCGCTAAAACATTTTGCGACTAGATCTCGGTGAACTAACTTTTGGTAAAACTCCGCGAGTGACTCCAAAAAAACCATCACCGAAGAATCAAAAATTAAGCGGAAAGGTTTCTCGAAAAATCTGCGGAGACATTGTTAACCCAATGCGTCGTGCCGATTTACTAAATTCATCGCCCATTGCTTACGCGAAAAATCCTTTGTATAGCCAGGATCATGTCATAACGAAGTAACTTTCGAAAGTTAACATAATAAGTTTTGCGAAAAGTACATTCTAAGCTATACGATCCGGCACTGAGCGACCAATCTAAACTTTGCCTCCTCGCGACACGATCTGAAAGATCTCACTCTTTAGCCCTTCGGTTCACGAGCATCCGCTCTCATTCCTCCCGATTACATCCGAGAATGAGACCGCCCCGCAAACGACTCCGCACGGGCTATGCATCGAGCTTCTTAGGATATGTCTCCCTCGAGTAAAAAAGAAACAACTTCCATACAAAGGAAAGTTTATATGAAACTTTCACCGTAGAATGCAAACATAAAACGGAAAAACGTTTTCTATAAACACGGGCATACTTGGAATATCAAGCTCGACAAGCGCTACTTGGATATTGTCCGATCGCGCTTCACTTCAATGCCAAGTTTACAAACCGACTCAAACTTTTTGATAGCACGAAAGTGTCGTGGTCTAATCCTCTACCAAATACGACCTTGGTTGTGCGGCTGAACACAACCTTCACGCCAAGCCAATACTTTCAACGGATAATGCAAACTTGTCAAAAATCGGCTAAGTTTTGTATTTTCGCGATTCACTCTATTCCCGAAGCAAGTTGCCAACAAAATCCGACGTATAAGAGAACACTCGTACCAGAGCTCCTAAAGTCGTACGAATCTCGGAAGGTCAACACTTCACAAAGCACCGTAACGAAAAACGCTTCGTTTCGGGGAAACAACTTACGCGACCTCTCGGTCCTAATTGCCCTAGCACAAATCATAAAACTACCTAACATCCAAACAGGAATGTAAGTTTTAATTGCGAATATCCGCAAACGAACCAAAGTGTTCCTGCAAAGCAGGGTTAAGACAAAACCCTAGCAACACCGCGCAACATCTTCGAGCCCGTCAACGTTCCGAACACGAAACCCGGCATATATAAAAAAAAAACCAACTTTCGGCACTGCGAGACGTCGCAGACGCCCGGAGATTAGTTTTTTGACATAAATACCTTCCTCGATAAAGTCATTTTCTTGGAAGACCTAACAGTCCGTCCGCGACTATAAAATTACGCAAAACTTCTTAACGTACGTATCCTTCGCGTAGGCCAAAACAACGTAAACATTTATCGCCTAAAAATTTTGTTGCTGATCACAGCAAACTCGCAACAGTCCTAAACAAACTTAAGTTATCTCGCAGAGATAGCTCTCGAACACCCGACACAAGGGTAATAGCGCTATAAAAGAAATCCAAACTTTTGGTCAGCACTTCCGGGCAACTTATAAATTGTTCCCGGTGAGATGCTCGGTTCCAACCAGACGAATCATATAAGCCGAGAACCTATCGAGGATTCTAAATCGGTATGGAATCAGGTTAAAATCGCAACAGGCAAAACGAAAGCCGACTAGTCATCGCATAGCCTCAATCCGAAAGTAAACCTAGGTCTTGCCCTAAACCCAGCACACTGGTCGCTAACGTCTCAAGGCATGAATCGAGATCCTAAAGGCATGTCTATTCGTCTATATTTAAACGCTCACTCGATTTACTAAACATCCTAAAACGGGCAAACGAACAAGGCGATACACTAAGGGAAAAAGGAATGCGAGACGACAACTCGCGGACCTCCCTCAATATCAACCCATAATCTTCCCGCTACATTCATACGAGTAAAAACACGCTCTTAAAAACGCAAACTGATTTTTAATAAAGCCGCAAAAGCGGCAGGGACTCAGAACCGCACACGGCCAGTCCGAAAACTATAACGGCCACGCTCGGCCAGACCAATCGGCCTACGAGGCTAGTCTCAAGGCCGGCAAAGGTCCAGATGCCATCGACATCAATATGCTCGATAATTCCTACACAACATATAACTAGATCGTAAAGGTCTTGCTAGGAAACAGGTCATACGAACCTTAACTCCGAAACGAACTACAAAGGCTTGATCCCCTCAAAAGGGTACGTAGGCAGCCTTCACAAGGCGCAGCCCTTACTTTAAACGCTTTCCGCTCCCTGGAGAGTGGAAAGATCACTTTCAACGGACTTTTCCGACCATTAATTCTGCCTAACTTAACTAAAACTGGTTAACCACTCGCAAGAACCTTACGCTAAAGGCTCAAGATTCTTACGAGCTGGGGGGCTAACTGTTGGGGTCAAAATCGGTACGATGGAACCAACGGCCGAAACTCCCCGCAGAAATATAAAAGGAATCGTTTTATAAAACCCGAAGAATCGTTTTATAAAACTCGAGGATCGTTTTATAAAACTCGAGGATCGTTTTATAAAACTCGATTTTATAAAACTCGAGAATCATTTTATAAAACCAGAGGATCGTTTTATAAAACTCGATAATCGTTTTATAAAACTCGAGGATCATTTTATAAAACTCGAGAATCGTTTTATAAAACTCGAAGAATCGTTTTATAGAACTCGAGAATCGTTTTATAAAACTAGAAGAATCGTTTTATAAAACTCGAGAATCGTTTTATAAAACTCGAGGATCATTTAATAAAACTCGAGAAGCCGTTTTATAAAACTCGAAGATCGTTTTATAAAACTCGAGGATCATTTTATAAAACTCGAAGATCGTTTTATAAACTCGAAGATCGTTTTATAAAACTCGAGAAGCCGTTTTATAAAACTCGAAGATCGTTTTATAAAACTCGAGAAGCCGTTTTATAAAACTCGAAGATCGTTTTATAAAACTAAAAGATCGTTTTATAAAACTCGAGAAGCCGTTTTATAAAACTCGAAGATCGTTTTATAAAACTCGAGAAGCCGTTTTATAAAACTCGAAGATCGTTTTATAAAACTCGAGAAGCCATTTTATAAAACTCGAAGACCCTTAACTAAGCCAAGCTGGCTTAGTTTTCCGGTGGGCGAATTAGTCCCACTTGACTAGTTCGCCCACCGGCGAACTAAGCCATCTTGGCTTAGTTAGCCGGTGGGCGAACTAGTCTCGTCCCGACTAGTTCACCGTTGGGCGAACTACTGACTTTTCCCCACTGACCTGGCCAAGCTGAACTAGCTCGCCGTACGTCGAGCCGACCATCCCGAGCCTCGATCTCCCACATCCTTGATTCAAGGCATACGTCCTTCGACACGATCGTATTCTGAATCACGGTCGAAATGTCTCCCGTTTCGTCTCGATCCGTCCTATCGTTCGAGTTTTACGATAAAAACCGTAAAACTTTGTTGTCTCGAAAAGAACTCGAGGAAATCGTATAAAACGGCAACGGTTAAACGAAACACCGAATATTGCCTAAATTATACGATTTATTCGAGATTTTGCGTAAAAATTGTACAAAACGCGTTTTTAATTAAACCCCGAGTAAATCGTAGAAAACGGCACCGATTAATCGAAACATTAAACATTGCTTAGCTTTACGATTAACTCGAGAAACTTATCTAAAAACGGCATCATATCAGGAAACGATCTCGTCTAAAGTCATAAAACGGATTAATCGCAAAACGGCTCGGAAAGTCATAAAATGCGATAAAAGCCACTCGCGACTTTAAACGAAGTCCAACTCGAAGATACGATGACGTTTTGGCGATTTACCCGCAGAAAGAAGATAAATGTCAAACTTGAAGATAAAAGTCAAGTTTGAAGATAAATAGAAGATTTCCGCGAGAAAAAAGGAAAGATCGAGATAAATGGAAGATTCTCATTAAACTCGAATCTGGGCGAAACGGAAAGACTAAACCGCCTAGGAAGGGAGTATATAAGCAAGAGGCATAGGGCAGAAGCAAAGGGACGGATTTCAGAGCTCTCATCTGAGACTTTTACAACTTTTCTAGACTTAGAATTTTCCGCACTTAGAAAACTTAGGCTTTTTCTCGACAAGTTCGGTTTCTATGACTGGCGCTCAATCACTAGACGAACTCGCCCAGGCAGTTCGATCTTTTGTCCAGCTCAATCAACTGAACTACGTTCGACTTGATCCTCGAAAGGGGTACGTAGGTAGCCTTTCATAAGGTTCAGTCCGAAATCATTCAAATCCTTTTTCTTATCTTTTTCCGTCTTTTGTTATCGAGCTGCGACTCGATTAGGTTTAAGGTTTTTATGTTGATAACTCGCTGACGGCCTTGCGGCCAAAGCCTTTGTAAACCCTTGTAACGATCGCAGCGCTCTTACGCGAAATCGAAATAAGATCTACTTTTTCTTTAAATTCGTTTTATTACGTTTTTCGTATTTTTCCACATTTATTTGGTTAGTTGTCGTTGTCTTTCGCAGAGATCCGGTTCCTCTGGAAAATTAGAATTTTCCTAAGTTTCCTTATTTAACGGAAATCGACAAGTGTGAATTTTGGTTCCCACAACATCTGTACTAGCGACGTCTTGATTGTGGAGATTGCGGGGGCGCATAGACGTCTATGCTAGCGCCGCCTTGTGTGGAGATTACGGGGTACAAAGACGTTTGTACTAGCGTGCCGTATAGATTGCGGGGGTACGGAGTGAACTACCATACTTGTGACGCCTGTAGAGTTATATACGTATATCCGGATGAGGAGAAGTCAGGGTGCAAAGAGTAGCTATGTACTATCATCGCATTGTTTGTTGTTTTATGGTGCTCTAGGCATTTGATTGTTCTGTGAGGTGTAATAGACATTGTGTTTGTCTCATCCTAGAGCTAGGCCTAAATAGTCGTAGTGCTATGTACTGAGTTAGTGGTTTGTGGTTTAGCATTCCATACCTCACTAAGTGACTCCTCTGTTGCTCACGTCTCTTTTGTTCCCCTCACAATTTTCCGTTCGATTTATTTGACATAGTTTATACTTTAATTTAAAGTTGTACTTTCTTCAGACTTTATTTAAGTAAATGTTTCAATATATTTTTTTTTAAATTAATTTAATTCAATATTTTATCGGTAGTAGCACACCATTCTCAAGAGAGGAGGAGACGGGTGTTACAAGAAGACTCATCAATACGAACCACAACTGGAGGATTAAGTGGAGGAGTAGGATTCCCAATATTGAGATCGGTGGATAGGTAACCCACGTATTCAGAGCCGGCAACACCATACATCCTCTCAACTTGAATTGCGTACCTTGAAGTAGCGGTGGGCACAAGCCGAGTACTTGGTGTTTTCGATATACTTAGTACTCGGCTTGGCTTGTACGAGTATTCAAAGTTTGGACTTGTATCTTGTTTGTTAAAAACGAGTACTTGCAGTTTCATGTACTTGCAAAAATTGATGGACTTGCAAGTTACTTGCCTTGTTTATTATACTTGTTATTTGTAACTTTTTTACAAATTACTTGATAACTATTGGTAAATTATTTGATAATCAGTTAAAATTTAAAAGTAAATAAATTTATTATATATAAATAATATGTCATTTTTCATTTTTTCATTGTTTTCTGATTTTTAATCATTCGTGAAATAGATTATAATAAGAAATAAAAAATGTTTATATAAATATATCCCTTATGTTTGATTCACTTATAAAAATTGAAATATAAACTAATTGTTTTATGATTATTTAGGAAAATGTAATTTGTTCATTGACAAAAACGAATAATAAACCAAAAAACACTGAATAATTATTTTTATTTTATTATTTTGTATTTGTTTGTATTTGAAGGCAATTTAAATAAACTTTCTGAATACACATCTTAGTCAAAACAAGTATTCGACTTTAAGGATCGTGTACCAACCAAGTAGTGAACATGAGGCAAGTAACAAGTAATTGTAGCCACTCATAAACACATAAATTTTAATTAATTAAAGAAATATATACTAAGTATTTAATAAACCAAATAACATATGACAAGTAACAAGTAAATGATAACAAGTAAATAACAAACCAAGTAGTTAAAAATTAAAATGAACTTGATACTTGATTTGTACTTGCGAGTAATAAAATCCGTTTACTTGTTACCCGACTTGAATGGAGCAAGTACTTGCTTTTTCAAACCAAACCGAGTCAAGTAGCGAGTACAAGCCGAGTATCAAGCATTTGTGCCCAGCCCTACCCGTAGGCGTCGGGAATTTGATGCCTAAGTGATACGTGGACAGAACCGCCTTCATGGAATTTATCCAAGGCGTGCCCATAATCACGTTGTAGATCGCCGGGAAATCGACTACCGCGAAGTTAATGATTTTCGTCACTTCTTTCGCGACGACCGGTAGTCGGATTGACCCCAGGGTCATTGACGTTTCGCCGGAGAAACTAGTCAGGGGTTTTGGAATCGGCTCGACTTCCGAGAGGTCGATTCCCATTCGTGCTAGCGTGTTGTGGAAGATGACGTTGACCGTGCTTCCGGTATCAACCAGGATTCGAGCAACCTCTAGATCGCTTATCACCAAATCGATGACAAGGGGATCGGCATGCGGTTGGTCGATTCCACCGGTTTCAGCATCGTTGAAAGAGATTACTCCTATCGGAGAATCGTCCATCGGCACCTTCCAACTCGAGCCGGTTTCGGCTTTACGTTGGTAGGATTTTATTGACGAGACGGTGTCGTTAAAGTATGGTGATTCGCCGATGATCATGTTGATTTTTTGGCGGTTAGCATCGTTACCCTTCTCGTCTACTTTTCGTCCACGTTTTTCGCCCGACTGATTTCCCTGAGGCGGAGTTTGCGCATTTTTGTCATTCTTCGGGACGCGGTCCGAATCGCGGATGAGATCCTTGACACTAGATATCTCGGAAAGTTCTCCCGCGACTAACTTTGCGGCCAGTCTGGCGCCGAGAACTTTGAAGTTCATGGTGGAATGACCATGGGTTTGGTGGAGGTCGCAGAAAGAATTCTCATCGTAATTCGAATTTCTCGTCCACGTGTTACCCGTAGTTCGCCCTTGCTCCGAACCGGAGTTGATAGCGTAGTTATGCGCCCCTCAGAGATCATGTCCCTCGTGATGGACGAATTTGTCGTTACGAGAGCTTTTCTTTTTCTGCTTCTGCTCGGACGCGTTATCCTTCGCGGATGTTTTCGTCGGCTTATGCTTTTCAGACAGGATTTTAGTTTCCTCTTCGATGGTTATGAAGTCAGTGGCCTTATGGAGCGCATCCTGGATCGTCCGCGGTTTCTTGAGAGTTATCCATTTGCGGAACTTTGATTTATACCAGAGCGATTTCCTTAACGCGTCGATGGCGGCTTTGTCGCTAATCCCGCTAACCCTAGCCATGACGAGTTTGAATCTACTCATGAAATCGCGGAGAGATTCGTCCTCCTCGTGCACCAAACTCCAGAGATCCGTTTTCTTATTTAACGAAAAGTTTCACGAATAGGAGATTTTTCCGATTTGTTCAGCGTCGTGTCAGGGTTTTCTTTCCTGGAATCATTTTCCGGTACGTTTCCATGATCGATTCTGGGACGATCTGTAGGAGCGCCGAAATCGAGTCTCCTTCCGCGGATCCTGGTTGTTCCGCGGGGGCGAATTGCTCTGGTTCTCGCAGTTAGGGTTTCGAGCCGTTTTGCGAGCGAACCAATGAGCTTTTCCTGCTCTTCCGATTTTTTGTTAAACTCGGAACGCATCTTTTCGACGGTCTCAGCGTTAGCGTTCGTAGCGTTGGCTGCAGACGCGTCTTTTGGTAGTGGTGTTTCAACGTTGTCGCGTTCGTTGCGAGTTTGGTTGTCACCAGCCATCGTTTCTTCGTTGGACATGTTGCGGCTACGGTGTAAGATAGATCCGAACCCCCCCCCTCCTTCTAGCGCCAAACTGTGGGTGTCGATTTCCACCTACTGTCAAATAATCGTAAATAAGGAAACTTCGGGAAAACCCTAAGTTTCCAGAGGAACCAGCTATCTGCAGAACCGCACAACGAAGATTAAGATAACGAGAAAACTTAGAATTATTAAAAGAAACGAAAATGGAGAGCAAAGAGGTTCTTATTCCGAATCTGCGTTGAACTGGTACAAAGAGAGTAGCCGAAACTTAAGAACAAAAAACCCTAATTGAGACGCAGCTCGCTAACAGAAAAGCGGAAAAATTCCTAAATGCTAGTTTTGGTGGTGAGAGCTCTGAATTTCGTGTGTCTTGCTTCTGCCCTAGACCTCCTATTTATATACTCCTCGCCTTGGCTATCCGATCTTTCCATTTCGCCCAGATTTGACTAAATCGGGAATTTTCCATTCTTCTCGATCCTTCCTTTTCTTCCGCGGAAATCTTCTATTTCTCTTCAAACCTT
>CAKOAT010248821.1:0-12074 GCA_932364175.1 Eruca vesicaria subsp. sativa | reverse complement strand
TGGGCCGTTTTGCGATAAAAACCGTTTCCCGACTTTTTACGGGATCGTTTCCTGATCTGACGTCGTTTTTAATAAATTTTTCGAGTTAATCGCAAGGTTTTACGATTTACTCGACTTTTTATTAAAAACACGTTTTTTACGACTTACTCGGCGTTTTTTATTAAAAGCGCGTTTTTTATGATTTCAACGAGAAATCTCAAATAAATCGTATAGTTTAGGCAATGTTCGGTGTTTCGTTTAACCGTTTCCGTTTTATACGATTTCCTCGAGTTCTTTCGGAGAAAACGAAGTTTTATGATTTTTATCGTAAAACTCGAACGGTAAGTCGGATCGAGATGGAACGGGAGATATTTCGGCCGTGGTTTAGAACGCGACCTTGTCGAAAGACGTAAGTTTCGAATCGGGAATGCGGGAAATCGAGACACGGAGTGTCCGAGAAGTCTCCGGCTTAGTTCGCCAATGGGAGAACTAGTTGCGACTAGTTCGCGTTTTACGGCTATTTCGGTTTTTTGCGGTTTCGTAAAACGATTCTCGAGTTTTATAAAACGATCTTTGGATTTCATAAAACGACCTTCGAGTTTTATAAAACGATCTTCGAGTTTTATAAACGATCTTTGAGTTTTATAAAACAATTCTTGAGTTTTATAAAACGATTTCTCGAGTTTTATAAAACAATCTTCGAGTTTTATAAAAAGATTTCTCGAGTTTTATAAAACGATTTCTCGAGTTTTATAAAACGATCTTCGAGTTTTATAAAACGATCTTCGAGTTTTATAAAACGATTCTCGAGTTTTATAAAACGATTTCTCGAATTTTATAAAACGATCATCGAGTTTTATAAAACGATCTTCGAGTTTTATAAAACGATTCCCGATTTTTATAAAACGATTTCTCGAGTTTTATAAAACGATCTTCGAGTTTTATAAAACGATTCTCGAGTTTTATAAAACGATCTTCGAGTTTTATAAAACGATTCTCGAGTTTTATAAAAGGATTTCTCGAGTTTTATAAAATGATCTTCGAGTTTTATAAAACGATCTTTGAGTTTTATAAAACGATTCTCGAGTTTTATAAAACGATTTCTCGAGTTTTATAAAACGATCTTCGAGTTTTATAAAACGATCTTTGAGTTTTATAAAACGATTCTCGAGTTTTATAAAACGATTTTTCGAGTTTTATAAAACGATCTTCGAGTTTTATAAAACGATTCTCGAGTTTTATAAAACGATCCTTAAATTTTATAAAACGATCTTTCGAGTTTTATAAAACGGTCTGCGAGTTTTATAAATGACTTTGAGTTTTATAAAACTATTCCTCGGGTTTTATAAAACTGTTCTTTTTGTATTTTTGCGGAGAGTTTTGGCTATTAATTCCGTCGTACCGATTTTGACCCCAACAGGGATATTCGTGTCTTTTGTTGAAGCATGGACTTACGAACTTCCCAGGGTCAATTTTCTTCTTCAGATTGATCCTCTACTTCAGCTTCTCTTTGAGATGGTTGAACATTATTTCTATGTCCTCATCTGTCTCCTCGGCTTCTCTGAAAAACATCCACAATTTATAAGTATAATAAGCTTCATCAAATGGAGTATCTAAAGGAATTAAAAAAAAACTCTTTTGGCAAAGCCATCCATCTCTTTTTCATTTGCTTCTCTGCATAGATGTTTGGGAATCTTTTGCTTCCTTCTGGAATGTCTTTCTGTTACCTTATCAACCATCATAGGATTTTCTGTATGTGCTCTGCTCAGTAGTGTCTGGACTTGGATTCCTAACCAGCAAACTCGCGTCAATTCTTGGTAAATGAGCTGGTTTGGTTGCAGGTTGTCATCGATCGACGCTTCTATATCTTCGTCGATTGCTGTTAGAAGATTCACACAAAGCCACTGACTCTGCAGGTTCCGTGATCGATGCTCAGCACTGGGTGTCGATCGACACCAGTGCGAACTTCAAAATGACATTGCACTGTCTACACGGAAATCCCCTTCTTGGAGCCTTTCTCTCTTCACCTCTTGCCAGAAGTCATCATCAATCAAAGCACTAACATTGTTTTTGTGTCCAGCATCTTCCTTCTCTTTTTTATGACCTCATGTCTCCTAATGGTCTCACTTGTCTGGAATACTTGATTCTCCAACTTTTTCACATGGGTGTTGAGATTCTCGAACATGGTGTTTAGGTTGATGTACAGAGCATATATCTTTCCATTGATGTCTACTGTCATCTTCTACTGTCCCACAAGTACTTTGTCAACCATGGCTTCTAACTTGCTCTCCTAAGTTTCTGGAGGTGGTTTTTGGTAGTAAGAAGAACCATAAGTCTTGTTGTTGTTGCTTCTGTAGGTTTTTTGTTGCTGTGAATTCTTACCTCTCTGACCATTTCCATAAGAGTTCCTATTGTATCCCTGATTTTCATATCTCTGGAGCTTCCACAAATGTAGTTCACATCTTTTTCCTCACTTCCAGCCTCTATAGCTTCTACCTCTTCTGAAAAACTAAATTGCTTCCTGAGGAAGTTCTGAACACTATCCAGCTTTGCCTTAACTTCATCAATCTGCTCCTTGCTCAATGATGTGGCCGATTTCTTCCTCTCATAATCAGTGTTCTTAGTGATGTTGCTGGCTACCAGATTCTCAATCAGTCTTGTAGCCTCTTCTGGACTTCTGGTGCTGAAAATTTCGCTCACTAGCTGTGTCTAGAGCCATCTGGTACTGTAGATCAATACATCTGAAGTAGATACTGAGCAGCTGCACTTCATTAAATCCATGATGTGGACAATCGCGCTGGTAGGACTTGAATCTGATCCATAATCTTCTGAAAGACTCTGCAGGCTCCTATGTAAAAGTGGCGATTCTGCTCCTTAAATCCTCAGCTCACGCATCATCACAGAAATTGCGCAGGAAGGCATTATTGATGTCAATCCAGGATGTCAGAGTTCCTGGTGGTAACTACTTAAGCCAATAAGAAGCTTCTCCAGCAAGTGAATACTTGAAGAGCTTGCAAAACAGATAGTCCTCAAGGACTCCATTTGCTTTGATAGCAGATACTAGATCCTCAAACCTCTCCAGATGATACATAGGATGTTCCTGTCACAATTCATGTTAAGGTTTCTGCGCTACAAGTGCGAAGAAAGAGGGCTTGACCTCGAAATCATTCCTCTGAAAAGCTGGAGGGCGAATGGCGGATTTGTTGGCGTAGTACTTGTCAAGACGGTTGTAGTATGCCGGTGTTCTTGTCTGAGCATCTTGGGCATTAGCTTCAGGTTGAACTATTGCAGCGTCTGCTTCTACTTCTGGTTCAGAGATTACAGCCCCCTGATCATGAATCTTCTAACCTGCTGCATTACGCATATGTCCTTCAAGGTAATGCAGGTTTGATTCCCGTTCCTAATCAAAGCGATTGGAGCAACCATCAGCACTTGCATGTCGCTGTCGATTAATGGTACGTCGGTGCTGTCGATCGATATGGAACTAAGAAAAGTGTCGCTCGATTGTCTGTCACGAGTGCCGATCGATGCTTGACACTTCTCTTTGGGGATTGAACGTTCGATTGTTACTGGGTCTGAGAATAGTAACTCTTGCTTCTTGTTGCTTCTTGTTGCTTCTGGTACTGATGTGCATGCACCTGTAAAACAAGAAATAATAACTGCCAGTACTTAAAAATCAAAAAGAAACATAGACTAAACCTAGAAAACAAATCTAATGGCGATCTTTGCGCCCTAGCAACGACGCCAAATTTGACAAGGCGTTTCCTTAGGGTTTGAATTGTCCTAATCCAATCTATCAAATTAACCTATGAAACAACTACAACACTCTTGCCAGAATAGGTTGAGTTGAAATACATATGGATCGAATACACAGAGAGTAAAGACACACAATAGATTTGTATTATCATAATGGTTCAGCTAGGTCATGTTTTTATAGTAGTTATCTGGTTTAATAAAACAGTAAATATTCTAAACTTAATTGTTAGAATGCAGGGATACACTAATATGCTAGGACTAAACTGTATACTTAATCCGAGAGAACTACCATTGATCGATAGTGTAACACTTGTGTCGAGCGATAGAAAGATCGGACATGAACTATGACACGTTTGATACGTCCACTAAATTGATTCGGTCAGCTCTCGCATGCATCTAACAACCTAGTCTAACAGAATTCGTTCAGGCACATAACCTACTCTCGAAGTTGTCTTTGTTCTATGATCAGGTTCTAGTTAGTTACTCAAGAACACATGCATTAAGAACAATTCTACTTGATGGATATTAATTCATTTTAAGAATTCTAGTTTTGGCTAATCTAGTGATACCATTAAGAACCATAAATCCAAAATGGTGAAGGCCCAAACCGAGGCAGAGGAGGCGCTAGGTGAGACCGGCAAGGCCAAGCTGACGGTGGCCAAAATACGAGAAGAGAAGCGAGACCAGGAGGAGGAAGAACCCTGGCAAGGAGATAAAGACCTCAAGCTGACACCACCAAACTTTGTTGGCAAAGTTGACCCGGATGCCTATATTGTGTGGGAAAAGCGAATGGAGTACATTTTTGAGTAGTACAAGTATTATGAGGCCAAGAAGGTGGCCTTAGCTGCTGCTAAATTGACGGACAATGCCTTGTCATCGTGGGACAGAGATGTTGCTAAGTCTGGACCAGTATGGAGAGCCCGTAACTGGACAGAAATGTGAACCAAGCTCCGTGCGAGGTACATTCCAGCCTATTATCAAAGAGATGTGCTAAAACGTTTTCAAAAATTAATGCAGGGAACAAAATCCGTGGAGGAATACTTTGAGGAATTTGAGTCCCTTAGGAACAATCTGAATGTTGTTAAGTGGTATACCATGGTTTTGACCCACTTTTAACCATGGTATTAAGATGATTTTACAATATATATATATATATATATATATATATATATATATATATATATGTTTTGGAGTCTATTAGGTATGTTTTCTGGTTCAGGAGCATTTTGGAGTAAAGTGATGATTTAGGTTCCCTTATGGAGCTTAAAAGAAAGTTTTCCCGAGATGACTATGAAGATCAGACAACAAGGTCGATATCCAAAGATACATATCGATCGATACACATCTTGTGTAATCGATCAACGACGCTTCTGTAAAAGATGACGAATCGAGATACTCCATCGATCGATGTACGCCTTGTACCATCGATCGATATGAAGCGTGAAGAACAATTTTGACTCGGCCTTGAAGCCCAAGTTCTCTCAATATTACAAGATTGTCCCTGACGAGTTTTTAACCTAATGGAACTCATATTTATAGTTATGCCTATGTGTTTTGGCTAGACATGCTTTTTGTACTTCTTAGCTTTGCATGCTTTTTACATGTTCTGCTTTTGAATGCTTTTTATGTTCTTAGTTATTTGATTTATAAAAGTATTCTTTTCATCTTATTCTCATTTTCATAAAAGGTTATAGAATTCTAGATTTAGAAGAACACACAAAGAGATTTGTTGTTCAAAAGAACCAAAAGTTCAATCTTCTAATCTTATGAATTTCAATCATTACCTTGATGCTATGAATCACTTAGCCATGTCTGAGTAGATTCACTTGTTAGATTTAGGGTTCAAATAGTTATGAGGGATTAGCTCCAACTATGGAATGTTGAGTTGTGATATTCATTATCCTGATGAACCCTAATGCTTACTCTAGAGTAGCTAACTAGAGTATGATCATGGAATGATTTAACTTGTTAATCATCATTCTGAAATCATCTGGTTTAAGCTGAGATCCTGTAGGGACGAACGAGAGCCGGTCTATGATCTTGGTGAACACATATTCAACTCGATCTGAAGCTATATCGATCGATACTCCTATAGCCGGTCGCTGTCAAACCATCGGTCGATATTGCCGGCAGCCCATATCGTCCGATATCGCTGTCAAAGCATCGGTCGATATTGCTGGCAGTCAGATCAATGGACGAGTTTAATAGCGATTGCTATTAGATTTATCTAAGAGTTGAAGTTCTTTAATATCTTGCAAGCAACTTATAAAGACATATGTAGCATTATAATCCTGATTATCTGAATACCAACCTTGAATTTAACTACTTTCTTTTATTGTTTAAAACCCAAAACCAATTCTCTTGAGCAACTCTCCATTGCTCACAACTGCAATTTACTTTTAAACTTTAATCAACCTAGCATAATCACTTAGGATTATATCTTTTGTGTTCCTTAGTTCCTTGTGGATTCGATCCCTAAGTACTACAACTGAACCTCTTATTTAAGAGAGTAATTCACTCCTAAGGGTAATTTGAGTGATATCAAATTTGGCGCCATTGCCGCGCAACTAAGATCGCCATTAGATTTAATCTGATTAGGTCTAGGTTATTTTTTTACTGCTTAATCATCTTCTGACACAAAATTTTTCCTTGTCCTTTTCAGGTACATGCCTAGCAATACTAGAAGCAACAAGAACAACCAACTTGTGTACTCAGAAGATCCCCACAGTTTGGACAGTAGCATCCGCAGAGACTTACGTTCCGCATCGACCGACACCAACAACCGTTCGTCGACCGATATTTGCTTATCACAGTCGACCGAGACACCTTCTTCGTCGACTGATACTCGCACCTTTCCATCGCTCGACATCAACAACTGTTCGTCGACCGAAATCTTTCATCCGATATCGATCGATATACCTCATCTTAAATCGATCGATACCCACCAACGAGACATGGTAGCGACTATTATTCTCACTACTGATGAGAATGGAGACCTGCGTGATCAAGATGGTCACATGCGTAATGCAGCAGGTCAGAAGCTGAATGCTCAAAAGGAGATCATTCCTGAGCAAGAAACTGCACCTACAGACCTCATTCAACCTGTAGGAGAGGCTAACAGAGCTAGAACTTTGGCTGACTACAACCGTCCGGATCAGTTCTATACCAACCGATCAGCCATCCGCCCTCCTGCTATTCAGAGAGGAGATTTCGAGCTCAAGCCGCAGTACTACACACTTGTAGGACAAATACCCTTATGCGGGTTGTCCCATGAGCATCCCATGGACCATCTGGAGAGGTTCGAGGATCTCATAACAGTCATCAAAGCCAATGGAGTCCCTCAAGACTATCTTCTCTGTAAACTTTTCAAATACTCTATATCTGGAGAAGCTTTGTAGTGGCTGAGACAACTACCACCAGGTTCTCTCACAACCTGGAGCGACATCAAAAACGCATTCTTGCGAAACTTCTTTGATGACTCATGCGCTGAAGAATGGAGGAGGAAAATTGCTACATTCACTCAGGATCCTGGAGAATCATTTAAAGACACATGGAACAGATTCAAATCCTACCAGCGAGATTGTCCACACCACGGATTCAACAACGTGCAACTGCTCTGCACTTTCTACAGAGGCATCACTTTGAAGTATCAGATGGCTCTAGATACAGCTAGTGAAGGCAATTTCACCACCACGAATCCGCAAGAAGCTGTGAAGTTAATTGATAACCTAGCTTCAAGCAACAGCAAACACTGTGAAGACAAAAGCTACATCATTCCTTGGGAAGGAACAAATTAATGAAGTGTAAGCACAGCTGGATCATGTTCAGAAGTTACTAAACAAGCAGATTTGCTCAGTGGAGGATGCAGAAACTGTAGCTGAAGAGGAATACACAGAAGAAGATGTGAACTGGATCAGTGGAGCTGGATTTCAGAGGTCTGGTAACCAAGGAGGCAAGGAGGATACAGAAACTTCGCAAGACAGAAAATCAACTTCAACCAGAGTTCACAGAAGCCTACCAACTACAGCAGCATTAACCTCAACAACAACAAGAGTTATGGTAACTCATTCTACACAAATCCACCCCCACCCACCCAAGAGAATAAACTAGAAGAGATGCTAGACAAAGTTCTTGAGAGTCAGGAGAAACTTCAGATGGACTTCAATGGAAAGATCGACTCTCACCAACCTCAACACCAAGCTTGATGGCTTAAGTACTTATGTGAAGAAGTTGGAGACTCAGGTGGTTCAGACAGGAGAAGCACTGAAGAAGCAAGAAGTTTTAGCAAAAAGAATGGGAGAGTTTGCTACACTCCATGATGTACATGCCATCCTGGATGATGACTTTTGGCAAAAGCTGCAAGATTCTGAAAATGAGAGTGAGACCGACTTTGAATTCGACTACTATCGATCGATATCATCCCCTGAACATCGACCGATACATTCCAGAGTACAGCGATCGATAGACTTTGACGAGTGTCGATCGATGGACTTAGACGAAACTTCTCACGAATGCAGCGCTGTCAAGATTATGTCACACGAAGCCTTCACAGCACGATCGACCGACATACTCTAGTTGTCGCCCGATACACAGTACCCCAACGCCGAGTGCAACTCCCAAAGATAGATAGTGCACGTATCGACACACTCAGGGAGCAGTATTACACTTCCAGAAACCCTCAAACAGCCATCATGGAGAGACCCACAGACATCTATGAGCCCATGGAGATAGAAAAGGAAAATCATGGAAGAGTTCTAAGAACAAGGAAAGATAAGATCCCCAAGCCTTATAAAAGGGAAGCTAACGAGAAAGAATTTTCAAGCTTCAGAAAGAGAGTTCTGAGAATTCCCTGAGAGAAACCCTTTGAAGAAGCCTACTTTTCACACAGATTGTGGATGTTTTTCAGAGAAACCAAGGAGACAGAAGAAGACATAAAGAGAATGTTTCACCAAGTCAGAGACAGTCTAAAGAAGAAGATCACACTAGAGAAGAAGAGTGATCCAGGGAAGTTCACAATACCATGTTCAATAATGTGGGAACCGAGATCCACACTGTCGATTTTCCGTCAAATATGGAAACTTAGGATGAAACCCTAATTTTCCCGAAGTCTTGAATCTCTGCGGAAATCACTAAAACAAACAAATTTAAAAGAATATGGATGAACAATGAAGAACAGAGAAATAAGAACTTGTATGAAAGCTTTTATTAAAGAAAGAATCGACAACTGTTACAAGCAGAATTGAAGAACTTAGACGTCGAAACGTTCTAAGGATCTAGATTGCTATTCAAAACGCTATGTTGGTGTCAAAATCGGTCACAACGGAATCAATGGCAAAAAGTCTCCGCAGAAAATATAAAAGAAATCGTTTTATAAAACTCGAAGAATCGTTTTATAAAACTCGAAGAATCGTTTTATAAAACTCGAAGAATCGTTTTATAAAACTCGAGAATCGTTTTATAAAACTCAAGAATCGTTTTATAAAACACGAAGAATCGTTTTATAAAACTCGAGAATCGTTTTATAAAACTCGAAGAATCGTTTTATAAAACTCGAGAATCGTTTTATAAAACTCGAAGAATCGTTTTATAAAACTTGAGAATCGTTTTATAAAACTCGAAGAATCGTTTTATAAAACTCGAGAATCGTTTTATAAAACTCGAAGAATCGTTTTATAAAACTCGAGAATCGTTTTATAAAAATCGAAGAATCGTTTGATAAAACTCGAAGAATCGTTTTATAAAACTCGAGAATCGTTTTATAAAACTCGAAGAATCGTTTTATAAAACTCGAGAATCGTTTTATAAAACTCGAAGAATCGTTTTATAAAACTCAAGAATCGTTTTATAAAACTCGAAGAATCGTTATATAAAACTCGAGAATCGTTTTATAAAACTCGAAGAATCTTTTTATAAAACTCGAGAATCGTTTTATAAAACTCGAAGACCGTTTTATAAAACTCGAGAATCATTTTATAAAACTCGAGAATCGTTTTATAAAACTCGAAGAATCATTTTATAAAACTCGAAGAATCGTTTTATACAGACACTCAACTAGTTCGCCCATCGGCGAACTAAGCCGGCCCGGCTTAGTTCGCTGATGGGCGAACTAAAGACTTCTCGGATATCCCGCGCCTCGATCTCCCGCATCCCCGATTTAAAACTTACGTCTTTCGACACGGTCGCATTCTGAACCACGGCCGAAACGTCTCCCGTTCCGTCTCGATCCGAACTATCATTCAAGTTTTACGATAAAAACCGTAAAACTTTGCTTTCTCGGAAAGAACTCGAGGAAATCGTATAAAACGGCAACGGTTAAACGAAACACCGAACATTGCCTAAACTATACGATTTATTCGAGATTTCTCGTTAAAATCATAAAAAAACTCGTTTTAAATAAAAAACGTCGAGAAAATCGTAAAAAAACGGCATCGGATCAGGAAACGGTCTCGTTAAAGTCGTAAAACGGTTTTTATCGTAAAACGGCCCGAAAGGTCCTAAAACACGATAAAAACCCATCTCGCGATGTTAACGAAATTAAACCCGAAGATACGATAACGCTTTGACGGTCTACTCGCAAATAGAAGATAAAAGGCAAGTTTGAAGATAAATAGAAGATTTCCGCAAAAGAAAAGGAAGGATCGACAGAAATGGAAAGTTCCCGAAAAACTTGGATCCGGGCAAAATGGAAAGATTGAGTCGCTTGGGAAAGGGGTATATAAGCCAGAGTCGCAAGGAAGAGAAGGGGGACGAAANTTGACGGTCTACTCGCAAATAGAAGATAAAAGGCAAGTTTGAAGATAAATAGAAGATTTCCGCAAAAGAAAAGGAAGGATCGACAGAAATGGAAAGTTCCCGAAAAACTTGGATCCGGGCAAAATGGAAAGATTGAGTCGCTTGGGAAAGGGGTATATAAGCCAGAGTCGCAAGGAAGAGAAGGGGGACGAAAATCAGAGCTCTCATCTGAGACTTTCACAACTTTTCTAGACTTAGAATTTTCCGCGCTTAGAAACTTAGGCTTTTTCTCGACAAGTTCGGTTTCTATGACTGGCGCTCAATCACTAGACGAACTTGCCCAGGCAGTTCGATCTCTTGTCCAGATCAATCAACTGAACTACGTTCGACTTGATCCTCGAAAGGGGTACGTAGGCAGCCTTTCATAAGGTTCAGTCCGAAATCATTCAAATCCTTTTTCTTATCTTTTTCCGTCTTTTGTTATCGAGCTGCGACTCGATTAGGTTTAAGGTTTTTATGTTGATAACTCGCTGACGGCCTTGCGGCCAAAGTCTTTGTAAACCCTTGTAACGATCGCAACGCTTTTACGTGAAATCGAAATAAGATCTACTTTTTCTTTAAATTCGTTTTATTACGTTTTTCGTATTTTTCCGCATTTATTTGGTTACTTGTCGTTGGCTTTCGCAGAGATCCGGTTCCTCTGAAAAGTTAGGGTTTTCCTAAGTTTCCTTATTTAACGGAAATCGACAAGTGTTAATTTCGGTTCCCACACTTTGGCGCTAGAAGGAGGGGGGGTCGGATTACTCTTACTCATAGCCCAAAACGCTTGATCAAACGATGTCTGGATGTATGAAAGACAAAGTCGCAACTCGCAAAAAGACGCTGGTAAAACAACTCCAGCAGCGACTGCTCCTACAGCCAACGCTTGCGCAAACGCTGGAGTACTCACAAAATCGAAAACCTAATCGCGACTCTTCGCCACGGAAAGAGCAACAAAACAAGCTCACGATTTCTATCTCAGATCACTAAGGGCAACGGTAAAATCTATCAAACCCGATAGTGTTTTTCTTATTTCCGAGTTGGACAAATCTCACGCGTTAAGCAAAAGACGTTTTCCGAGAACCTTTCGGAAAAATAAAACTTGCTCTCCCAGAAACCGCGGAACAAACCGTAGCTTACTCGCGAAATAAATCCTAGGATACTCGCGGAAAACCCTAGGCTGTTCGCGGAAAAATCCTTAGATGACTTACGGAAAAACCGTAGGTTATTCGCGGCAAAACCCTAGGTTGTCCGCGGAAAAAACCCTAGGTTACTCGCGTAGAAAGCCTTAGGTGACTCGCGGAAAAACCATAGGTTATTCGCGGCAAAACCCTAGGTTGTTCGCGGAAAAACCCATAGGTTACTCGCGTAGACAAGCCCGACTAGTTCGCCTGCTGGCGATCTAAGCCAGCTCGGCTTAGATCGCCAGCAGGCGAACTACACTCCCTCGACTAGATCGCCTGCTGGCGATCTAAGCCAGCTCGGCTTAGATCGCCAGCAGGCGATCTAGACAACCCTTGGCTAGATCGCCTGCTGGCGATCTAAGCCAGCCCGGCTTAGATCGCCAG